>BSBK01011391.1:337500-410908 GCA_027943335.1 Chamaecyparis obtusa
TGCAAACCAAAAGTGGAAGTTACCTATTGGAGAGCATGGCTTTTTTTTAGAGATAATAAAGGATACAGAGGATCCATACTACATATATCAGGAGCTTTAGGTTGAAGGATTTTAATTTTTGCATACTTAAATATCCTATTTGAAACTTACAGACTATAAATTTGATTTGAAATTGATGATGTGATTGAATTTATAATGATTAAACTTGAATTGAATTTTAATTGATTAAACCAAGCGAGTTCAATAAATACCTTTTCTAGTCTATATTTCTAAATTGATTAGATTGATTAGATAGGTAAATTGAATTTTAATTAATTCTAGAACTTTCAATACTTTCTAATTGAATTTTAATTTCAATTAGAACTTTCAATACTTTTTTCAATTTATTAGAATATATCAAGATTCTAGATAGAGAATAATTCCACTGTAGATATATTAAATTGATTAGATTGATTCTAGGTAAATTGAACTTAAATTAAAATTGGATTGATTCTTCTTTCAATTGATTAGAATAGATTGATCACTTGTATTATGTCTTAATTAGGTCTTAAGGGGTCCTATTAGGTCATGTTCTAGGTCACCACATCAGGATCAATAGCCTTATCCATTGATCTTAATTAGGTCTTAAGGGGTCCTATTAGGTCCTATTAGGTCATGCTAGGTCTTAAAGGGTTCTATTAGGTTATATTTGGTCTTAAGGGGTCCTATTATGTCATGATATGTCTTTAGGGGTCTTAAGGGGTTCTATTAGGTCATGTTAGGTCTTAAGGGGTCTTAAGGGTTCCTATTAGGTCATGTTAGGTCTTAAAGGGTCCTATTAGGTCATGTTAGGTCTTAAGGGGTCTTAAGGGTTCCTATTAAGTCATTGTAGGTCTTAAGGATCTATATTAAATAAATTGATTAGATTGATTCTACCTATAGATTAAATTTCTAAGATTGATTAAATGTTGAACATCAATTAAAGTTAGATTTTAAAGTTTGATTTTAAAGATTAATTTAAACTTTCAATTGATTAAATATTGTTCAGTAAGATTGATTAATTAGTTTTCAATTAATTGATCTCGATAGGGCTTAAGGATGCATAATAGGGATTAAGAGGTCATATTTTAATTTAGCTCAAGATTAATGTAGATCAAGATTAGATTGAACACTAATTAGATCAATTAATTTATGGCTTCAATTAGATATGTATATAGATACACAAAATCAAACATGTAGAGATCAATGTAAATGGATATAGATTAGTTCATATTTTCAACATGTATAAAAAATAAAATATGTACCTGGATTGAAATGTAAATATCTATATCACAAAATCCAAATATGTATCAATGTAAAAATAGATCAACGTACAAAAAATGCATGTACATATCAATGTAAATGTCTATATATCACAAAAACAAAACATGTACATCAATGTAAATGTCTATATCACAAAATCCAAATATGTATATATCAATGTAAATGTCTAGATATCACAAAATCCAAACATGTATCAATGTAAATAGATCAACGTACAAATGTCTATATATATCAATGTACAAATGTCTATATATCAATGTAAAACATATATCTAGATCAATGTAAAACATATCTAGAGATCAATGTAGCATATATACTCTCTAGTTCATGTGTAATCTAGATCAAGATCAATGCCATAGATCTAAATCTATGTGTTATACACTAAGTTTGCACCCTTTTTTCAAGCTCTCTTGGTCTTGATAACTTAGTATAACATGAGAATGATCTCCAGGTGTGGGACCTATGCTAACTAAGATGAGACCTCTAGGTTCTAGGCTGGTTCCTCTTGGATAATCACCTTAATTTGCTTCTAGACATGAAAATAAACTTTTGAGGGAAAGGGATAGAAGGAATGCTTGAAAGGGAAATGACTGAAAGCAAACTACCTACTAGGTGATGCACCGAAACTAGGGTTTGGATCTCAGTATGTAGGGATGGAATCAATGAAAGGCTCAGGTCTAGTAGATCACAACTTCTTGAATAGGCTTGCATAAGTGTTTCATACGAGGGCCTAAAAATATGACACAACTCATGACTTGTAAGAAAACATTCACTTCTGCAACTTGGTGTAGGATTAAGACAAGACTATTAAGGGGCTGAAGTATACCCACAAAAACACCTAAATCAGATCAAACACAATAACACACACAATTATAGAAAGCAAGAGGGACCAAGAACCCTAAGTTGTCATTGAAAAGATCATATACTTTAATCCAATAAGAGATAATCAAAACAAGGAAGCATAGGGACATGAAGGATTGTCACAAAATACCTCTGCAATACTTGTATTATCAATGAGAATATTACAACTATATAAGCCAGAGGGTAGAGATGATACCACAGATGACCCTTAAGAAAAGATGAATTTCATCTACAATTGTGAACCTCTCTTTTTTGTAGAAAAGTCAATTCTGAGCTTAAAAGCTCCAAAAATACCATATATACACCCTCTTGTACATAGGCAAGAGTCAAAAACCTAACTAGGGTTTCATGGATTTTACATAAAATAGTCAAACCCTAAATCTATCATTTCTGATCATAAATGTATCTCCTAGAAATATCTTGACCGATCAGATATTTCCTTGAGTGCCCATCCCTATACTAAAATCAATCCTACAGGCAAGCAACCTGGATCTATCAACCTTACTGCGCAAAGTACCTCCATGAATGCTCAAAATGATATCTTTTAGGGACAGGAATCGACCCAAGATGGCCACCCAGACCTCTTCATCATCTACCTTTAATTGTAGATGTCCTAGAGACATAAATTTCCTGAGCTACCTCACTGTTGTATCTTGTTGAATCAATCAATGGTAGAAAACCCTCTTAGAATTATTTGAATTTTGAAAACAAACGGCTAGTTGGTCATTTTAAAATGAAACCGTTCATATTATTTTCTTTCCTTCAAATGAATGACTTAGATCGGCTTTGAAATGGTCATGAAACCCTTTGAAAAGCTTGAGTCCACATCAGGAAGTCAGCGACCAATAGGATTTGAGCATGTCAGTGTCTCTATCATATTTGGACCCACCTAGAAACTCTCTTTTAAGTCATTCAGTGACTGTGCGATAGAAGAATTCTAAGTCACAAAATACATTTGTTAACTCCATTTGGGTCAAGCAATTCAGAAAACACTACAGTCATTGAATAGCTGAACCTTTGAGCTAACCCTAGTTTTATTAAGCGGACAAGAGAAACCCCTTTATTCACTAATTCACAAAATACCTTTAACCGCTTATGAGAATCCAGCCTACATTTGGGGAACTAGCAACCGAAGACAATTGCTAGGTCAATGACAACTTTAGGGCTTCACTAACTTATCCTATGATCTTGTGAATACACATATCCACGCACTTGCCAGATCATTTAGAGCACTATTGTTTTATCAAATGAATACATGACCAAAAGGAACTTATCAGAGCCACCAAATACAATTGTTAAACCTAGGCCCAAACCTGCCACCTGGAAATCTTCGTTAGCTCCTGACAATCAATTATATTCAAGCAACTCAACACACTTGGCAACATGGTCCCACTGACAAGTCTGAACACTTGGCAAATCTGATGGCTGGCACATAATCTCATATGTCAGAAAGATTCCTTGCGCTTTTACGCCAGCTGTAGATCTTTATCCATTTGACATCTCTACAGACATTTCTGACATGGTCCCACTATAGCATCCAAGTCATCATTATGTGGACCAATGAGAGATGAGCACATCAACATCCAAGGACCCACCTACAAGGCTCTAACAATAAAGCAAGATCGACGGTCGGTGCATAATCTCATGGGTTTGACACAACGCATGAGATCATACGCCAGCCGTTAGATCAAAAGGAAGCCAGTCTATCAGGCCCACTCTAACAAGCTTTACAAATCATCACCTCTAGCTAATGAAAAAATTCCACATGGGACGACGTGGCTATGGACCCACTTGACTTTGAAGCACTACACACTTGGAAGATCCAACGGTCATCTTAAGATCTCAAGCTCTGACACAAACCTTTGCAAAGATACGCAGTCCGTCGATCTTCCTAACTAGGACCCTGCTAAAGTAACCACCAAAAGACTTATCGATTGCATGACTAAAGAGAAGATGACTGCTCACAAGGTCGTTGGCCATTAAGGACTTAACTGCTGAAATTAAGAGATAATGCAAACCACTACATTCACTAAGTCACTAAATAGAAAAAGTAACCGCCGATTAACACATTACCTTGATACCAAATCTATGGCTAGTCTCATCTCCTTATGACCCTAGAATATTCCTTCAGATTATAAGACAACTGTCTGATGCAAAATCTTACCACTGCCTATAAAAGTAACCCCCCTTTGACCTGGTGATTTAGTGAACAAGGATTTTCTATTCATGAGATGCTTTGATGAACTATGGTTAAGTCAAACGAATATGCGAACAAAGGGATTTTGTAGAATTGCTAAGTAAAAATAAAACTTGGGGTTTCAGTTAGCGAATGCTCGACTAAAAGGCAATCCACGGAGTCATTGAATACTTAGAAGCACTACCATTTTATCTTGCGACTAAGAGAAACACTATAGTCGCCAGTTTGCTAAGAGAAAAGGGTAACCATCAGAAGCTTTAGTGAATGTGTGACTAAGGAAAGGCAAACCGCTCACTCAGTCACTGACTGCAGAGACTTAACCGCCAAAAATTAAGTGATTGAGAGAGACAATGGAAATGTTGAATCACTAAATAAAAGGGGGAACTACCGACTGACTCGAAGAACTAGCGACCAACCAATGAATGAAAAGTGCACCTGGGTTTTGAAGACTTAAGTGGCTGCGATAAATTAACATGAAAATAGAATGAGGGCTTAAGGTTTTCAAGTGTTTTGGCCTATAACGGCTAGTTTTTTTAAATACTTAAACTGCAAACCAAGGACTTGAAATAATTGCAGAGGCTAAAATATGAGGCACAAATTTATGAAATTTTTAGGGATGCCTGGCAAGGTGAAAACAGAGACCTGGGGATGGATTTTAGCCAAATTTGCATGCACATGAAAATTAGGGTAACATTTTGGTGATTTCTACTGGATGTCAGCCTACTAGACATTGAAAACCAGTGGCCTATAACAATCCATTGGGCATGGTGGTATTATAGGAATGAAAATTCTCCATAGAGGGAAAAAATCAAAACTGTGCTTAGAGAACTTCTTGAAAAGTAGGAAACTAACCTACAAAGCATGGAAACTTATTTAAAAAAACTTACAGAGAGGGATTAACCTCAAAACAAGGCTTCAAGTGGAAACCATTTATTGATATAGGTAGGACAACTCCCTCCATATTTGATAGTTGAAAAGCATTGGAGCCCTTGTACTCTATGATTACAAATGGCCCACCCCAAAAGGAGTGAAATTTTGTGTGCCTGCCAGCTCTTGACCTGAATTCATCCCACTTGAGGACTACATCCCCAACCTTGAAATTTCTAACTCTAGCTCTTTTATCAAAGTTCTTCTTTGTCTGAATTTGATGGAATTCCATATCTTGCATTGATTTGTCTCTGATCTCTTCTAATTCCATCAACTGAGCATACCTGACCTGCAAGGGATCTCCTTCATCAAATAGGGCATACTGAGTAGCCAAGTCCAAAGCTGGTAATTCAACTAAAATGGACAACTTAACCTCTCTACCATACACTAACACATAAGGAGAATTACTAATGATTTTCTTTGGAGTAATTCTATCTAACCATAATGTAGACCTCAGCCTAGTATGCCAATCTCTTTGGTTTTCTTGAAGAGTCTTCTTGATTATCCTAATCAGGTTCTTATTTGTTGATTCAGCTAAGCCATTGCCTTGAGGGTAGTAATTTGAACTTGTATTCAGATAAATGTCATTCTTGACTGCCCACTTTGAGACTTTGAGGCTTGTGAATGCTAAGGCATTATCTAAAATTATGGAGTTAGGAGTGCCAAACGTATGAATTAAGTCATCATAAAAGCTTAGGATAACACTCTCATTGGCCTCTTTTAATGCAATTGCCTATGTCCATCTGGTGAAGTAATTTGTTGCAGTAATTATCCATTTATGGCCTGCACTAGATGGAGGATTGATCATGCCAATGAAATCTATACCCCACTTCATGAAGTGTTTCTCTATTCTAATTGGTTGTAGAGGCAAGGCTACAAGCCTCTCTTTTCCTACAAACATGGCACACTTGATGCATTTTATAACATAATCATGACTATCCTTAAAGATAGATGGCCAATAGTGTCTAGCCCTCATGATCTTAAAAGAAGTAGTCCTAGGAGAAAAATGACCTCCAGAAGGTCCATCGTGAAACTCAAATAGGATGTCTGCTTCATTTTCTGAATCTATGCATCTTAAAAGGACATCATTGTGATCCTTTCTGAAAAGAACTTCATTTATAAGAACAAAAGGAATGGCTTGTAACCTATAATACCTCCTTTTTGCTTAATCCAAACCTGCAAGACATTGTCCTATCTTCAAATAATTGATCATGTTAGGCAACCAACTTGTTGCCTTGTCTTATTCTTCTATAGAATGCACCACCAAATATGCATCCATTTGCTCTGATTTCTTTGAACTTTCATCCTCTTCCAGATGTTCACAAAGACCTCTCCCTCTAAATAGCTACATAGTTTGAATACCAATGTCATATTCCATCACCCTGGTGATCCAGCCAACTCTTTTCTCATTTAGGTCCTTGGAAAGCAAAAACTCTTTGACACTTGGATGAGTAACTTTCAAGTGTAGTTTGCTATGAGTCAACAGATATCTAAAATTTTTATGGCTTTTTACCATAGCAAGTACATGTTTCTCTACAAAAGAGTATCTTTGTTCATACTCTTCTAAGCCTTTGCTAAAGAAAGCAATAGGCTGCTCCAATCCATCTGAATTTTCTTGGGTCAACATTGCAGATATGGCATCATGACCTCCATAAGCATAAAGGATAAAATCCTTATTTAAATTTGGGTTTAGGAGAGAAGGAGCTTCTGTTAAGGCCTCTTTGATAGCTTGGAAATTGACTCTCCCTTCTTTGGTCCAATTGAAAGCTAAACTCTTCTTCAACATGGTTGTCAAAGGCTTGAGTAAATCTGCAATGTTAGGCAAGAACCTCCTAACAAAATTGATCTCTCCTATGAAAGATTGGAGACTTTTCTTGTGATGTGGTAGGGGTAGCTCTAAGATGGCTGCAATTCTCTCAAGATCCACTGTAGCTCCTTATTTGGACACTACATATCCCAATAGTTTTCCTTCATGAACTACAAATGCACATTTCTTGGGATTAAGAGATATCCCAAACTCTCTACACCTGTCAAAGATCTTCCTCAAATGTTTGATGTGATCTACTACATGCTTTGAATAGATAGTTATGTCATCTAGGTAGACCAGCACAAATTTGTACATCAAGCTTTTAAAGGCCATATCCATTGCCTTTTGAAATGTAGCACCTACATTTGACAAACCTCGATCCTAAATGCAGTCTTGTATTGATCCTCTTTATTTACTAAGATCTCTTGAATAGCCATCCAATAATGAAAATCTCTTAGATCCAGAGATACATTGTAAGATTTGTTCCATAGAGGGTAATGGATGGCATTCTTTTAGAGAGGCCCTGTTAAGATCCCTGAAGTCAACACATAACCTCAGTTCCCCATTCTTCTTCCTGATAGGAGCAAGGTTGGAAACCTAACTAGTATGCTTGATGGGGTAGATGATACCACTTTCTATTAGTTTGAGTAATTCTTTATGCATAAGTGGCTCAAGCTTGGGATTAACAGGCCTTTTCTTTTGCCTCACTAGTTTGGCAGTAGGCTCTAATTCAATAGTGTGCTAAGCAAGGGAAGGACCAAAACCCTTAAGGTCTTCATATTGCCATGTAAAAACATCACTGAACTCTTTGAATAACTGAGTGTAAGCTTGCTTTTCCAATTCAGTGTTCACTTTTCCAAATTATAGGCTCTTACCTAGTTCCAACTCTAATTCAACACAATGTTCTTGTTGGACTACTAGGCCAGCTTTACTTTTCTTGACTTTATCATCCTTGTTGAAGATATTCTCTAAGGTGACAAGACCTCTAGGCATCTTATTCGACTTGAGTTGTATCACTTGATCACCATAGCTTTGTGATAGCCTGTCTTGATTGTACTCTAAAAAAACATCTTCTTCAAACAAGAATTGTAGAATTTGTTCATCATTGTCAAACACTTGCCAATTGACATCATTATCAGGAATAGAAGGTCTGACAATCACTTTGATATGCTATAGATCTATTTCTTTTGAAATGCTATTTGGAATTGTTATACACTAAGTTTTCACCTCTATCTCAAGCTCTCTTGGTCTTGATAACTTAGTATAACATGGGAATCATCTCCAGGTGTGGGACCTATGCTAACTAAGATGAGACCTCCAGGTTCTAGGCTGCTTCCTCTTGGATAATCACCTTAATTTTCTTCTTGATTGGAAACTAAATATTTTGAGGGAAAGGGTTGGAAGGAATGCATGGAAGGGAAAAGCTAAAAGAAAACTACCTACTAGGTGATGCACCTAAACTAGGGTTTGGATCTCAATATAGAGAAATGAGATCAATCGAGGAATCGGGTCTAATAAGTCACCACTCACTAGATAGGCTTGTATAAGTATTTCATAGGAAGGCCTAAACAGAAAACTCAACCTATGACCTACAAACAATCATCCTCCTCTGCAACTAGGTGTAGGAATGAGACAAGACTACTAAGGGTTGTAGTATACCCACAAAACATCTAAATTAGATCAGACATAGTAAAAGACGAAATTATAGAAAATGAGAGGGACTAGGAACCCCAATTTCTATTGACAGCATTCATAAACTTCAATCCAATAAGAGATAGTCAAGGCAGTGAAGACAAGGATAGAATAAATATCACAAGTACCTCAAGAATGCCTTGATCATCAATGGGAGATTACACAATGTGGTAAACCAGAGGGTAGAAGGAAATGCCACAAATAGAGAAAGAGACTTTCTTTTTACAAAATGTGAACTCTAAGCTCAAAAGCTCTCAAAAAACATTATATACATTCTCCATTGTGTGTAGGTAGGAGTCAAAAAATTAACCTAACTAGGGTTACAATATTTTACAATGCATTATCAAACCCTATGGTACAAGATCACATTAAATTCACTGAGAGCACTTGGCAAACAGATCATATCTTTCTCCTTGCATGTTGATCCTGTACTGAGCTCTCCTACAGACATGACAACCTTGATCCATCTACCCACCTACAATCCCACCAAGTCATGAAGGCTTTAAAAACAATCAAATCTTCTTGGGAGTAGTACTACAGAAAACAAATTAGCACCAAACCCTTCTCATCATCCCTTGGCATGGAACATAGGAAAGTACCCTATAATGCCAGCCAAAAGTCATCTCCATCGCTCTCTCAACCATAACCACCTTGAGAATTAAATTCTTGAGCTAACTGACATCGTGCATGGCTTGCTGGAACAAGCGCTGGTAGAAAATATCAAAACCTTAGCAAAAATCTCATGAAAAATTCAAATTTGAATATTAACGGCTAGCTGGCTTGTAATTAAAACACCACCGTCGATGCATAACTCTCTTGGAAGATGAATGGCTATGATACAGTGAGAAAACAATTAAGAATCCCCCTTTCTGACAAGTTAAAACCACCCTAACACCTTTCAATCTTTGATTTTCTCCAACCACTTTGTTAGCAACACCTTGGCAAGATTTGGCATCAGACCCACCTAACTCAACAGATTCCCATCTAATGGTCGGTGCATGATCGCAAGGGCAAGGAATATTCCTTGTGATCATGCAACTACCATAGATCTTCTTTTTAAATTGGACCCTACGACACATCAATCCACTTGGAAATCCTCATCAACACAGAAACCAATGAAAATTAAGCACCTCAGCAACCGAGGACCCACCTGCAAGCCTTTGACAATGGAATAAAATCAACAGCAGGTGCATCATCACAAGGGGGAGGAATATTTCTTACGATCATGTGCCATCTGTTAGATTAGAAGCTGGGAAGTTCACTAGGCCCACTCTGACAGGACCTTTGAATCAACACTCCCAACCAATCGCATGGTGCCAAATAGGATGAGGTGGTAGTGGACCCACTAAACAATTGAAGCGTTGCACACTCGAAAGATCCTATGATTGTCATGATTTCACAAGCCTCTAACAAACCCTTTGTGAAATCACAGTAGCCATCTGAACATCTCAAAGAGGACCCCACAAATTAGACCACCATAAGACCTAATGGTTACGTGACTGAAGAGAAATGAACATTCGCCAGGTCACAGGAAATTAAGCAGTGACCGGGAAAAACTAGCGAACAGGAGAAACACTACAGTCGCCAAGTCACTGAATAAAAAGGGTAACTACCGACTGACTTGGAGACTTGGCGACTGAGGGAAAACTTTAAGCACACATGCTTTATAAAAGATTTAAGTGGCCCAGAAAAGGTAACAACAAAATAGAACATGGCTAGGGTTCGCAGGGTTTATGGATCACAATGACTACTTTTTCAAATACAAACTTGCAGACCAAGGACCAGAACAAATTGCAGAGACAAGAGGGAAAAACATGAGGCCATGAAAATTTTAGGGAAGCTCAGCAAGATAAAATAGAGGCCTTGGAAAGGATGATAGCCAAATTCACATGGACAAGGAAATTTTGGTAACATTTTGGTGATTTTTGCTGGATGTCAGCCTACTAGACATGGAAAACCAGTGGCCTTAAAGAAATCCATTGGGCATGGACTCATCAAAATTTCAAAAATTCTCTCAAAGAGGCAGAACTGGAACTGTGCTCAGAGCACTTCTTGAAAAGTGGGAAATTAAACTAGAAAGGAGGAAAGGAAAACAGGGGAACTTTACAAAATTTATAGAGAGGGGTTAACCTCAAAATAGGGTTTCAGGTGGAAACCATTAACTATGATTGGAAAGGCATCTCCTTCCATATTTGATAGTTGAAAAGAATTGGAGCCCCTACATTCTGTGATTACAAATGGCCCACCCCAAAAGGAGTCAAATTTTGTGTGCCTTCTAGGCCTAGACCTGAACTCATCCCACTTGAGAACTATGTCTCCAACCTTGAAGTTCCTGACCTTGGCTCTTTTATCGAAGCTCCTTTGTGTCTGATCCTGATGAAACTCCATATCTTGCATTGACTTTCTTCTGAGTTCCTCTAATTCCATCAATTGAGCATATCTGACCTACAAGGGATCTCCTTCATCAAATAGGGCATACTGAGTAGCTAAGTCTAGAGCTGGTAATTCCATTGAAATGGACAATTTAGCCTCCTTTCCATACACCAACATGTATGGGGAATTACTGATGATCTTCTTTGGGGTAATTCTATCTAACCACAAGGTAGACCTTAGTTTAGTATGCCAATCCCTCTGATTCTCTTGAAGAGTCTTTTTGATTATCCTGATCAGGTTCTTGTTTGTTGATTCTACCAAGCCATTGCCCTAAGGGTAATAATTGGAACTGGTATTCAGGTACATGCCATTCTTAACTACCCATTCTGAGACCTTGAGGCCTATGAATGCCAATGCATTATCTAAAATGATGGAATTAGGAATGCCAAACCTATGAACTATGTCATCGTAAAAACTCAATACAACACTCTCATTTGCTTCTTTTGAAGTATTTGCCTCTGTTCATCTAGTGAAATAGTCCATTGTAGTAATTATCCATTTATGCCCTACACTAGATGGAGGGTTAATCATTCCTATGAAATCTATACCCCACTTCATGAAGGGCTGGTCTATTCTGATTGGTTGAAGGGGCAAGGCTGCAAGCCTCTCCTTTCCTGCAACATAGCACACTTGATGCATTTTCTTACATAATCATGGCTATCTTTGAAGATAGATGGCCAATAGTATCTAGCCCTCATGATTTTAAAAGCAGTAGTCCTAGGAGAGAAATGACCTCCAAAAGGTCCACAATGAAATTCAAATAGGACATCTGCAACCTTTTCTGAATCTATGCATCTTAGAAGGACACCATTGTGATCCTTCCTAAAAAGAACACCATTTATCAGCACAAAAGGAATAGATTGCAATCTATAATACCTTCTTTTTGCTGAATCTAGGCCTGTAGGACATTGTCCTGTCTTTAAATAATTGATCATATTAGGTAGCCAACTTGTTGCCTTAGTTTTCTCTTTAGTAGAATGCACCACCAAAGATGCATCCACTTATTCTGATTGCTTTGAGCCTTCATCCTCTGCCAAATGCTCACAAAGACCTCTTCCTCTAACCAGCTTGGTAGTCTGAATATCAATGTCATATTCCATTACTTTGGTGATCCAGCCAGCTCTTTTCTCATTTAGGTCCTTGGAAAGAAAAAAAACTTTGACACTTGGATGAGTAAGTTTTAAATGTACCTTGCTATGAGTCAAAAAATGTTTGAATTTTTTGAGGCTCTTCACCATGGCAAGTACATGTTTTTCCACAAAGGAGTACCTCTGTTCATATCCTTCTAAGCCTTTGCTAAAGAAAGCAATGGGCTGCTCCAATCCATCTGAATTTTATTGAGTCAACATTGCAAGTAGAGAATCCGAACCTCCATAAGCATAAAGGATAAAATCCTTATTGAAATTTGGGTTTAACAGGGTAGGAGCTTCTGTTAAGGCTTCTTTAATAGCTTGGAAGTTAGCTTTTCCCTCTTTAGTCCAACTAAAAGCTAAACTCTTCTTTAACATGGTTGTCAAAGGCTTGAGTAAATCTACAATGTTAGGCAAGAATCTCCTAAAAAAATTAATCTTTCCTATGAAAGATTGGAGACCTTTCTTGTGATGGGGTAGGGGTAGCTCTAAGATAGCTACAATTCTCTTAGGATCCACTATAATTCCTTCTTTGGATACTACATATCCAAATAGTTTTCCTTCATGAACTGCAAACACACATTTCTTGGGATTAAGAGATATCCTAAATTCTCTACACCTTTCAAAAATCTTTCTCAAATGTCTGATGTGATCTACTACATGCTTTGAATAGATAGTTATGTCATCTAAGTAAACCAACACAAACTTGTACATGAGGCTTCTAAAGGCCACATCCATTGCCTTTTGAAATGTAGCACCTACATTTGACAAACCAAAGGGCATATTTTGATATGCCATGGTTCCCCACTTGGTTGTAAATGCAGTCTTATATTGATCTTCTTCATTAACCAAGATCTGATTGTATCCTGAATAGCCATCCAACAATGAGAATCTCTCAAATCCAGAGACACATTGAAAAGTTCTTTCCATTGAAGGTAGTGGATGGCATTCTTTCAATGAAGCTCTATTCAAATCCCTGAAGTCAACACATAACCTTAGCTCCCCATTCTTCTTCCTAACAGGAACAAGGTTGGAAACCCCACTAGTATGCTTAATGGGGTAGATGATACCACTCTCTATCAATTTGAGCACTTCCTTATGCATAAGTGGCTCAATATTAGGATTAATAGGCCTTTTCTTTTTCCTTAATGGTTTGGCATCTAGTTATAATTCAATAGTCTGCTAGGCAAGGGAAGGATCAAAACCTTTGAGGTCCTCATATTGCCATGCAAAAACATCACTAAATTCTTTGAATATTTGAGTGTAAGCTTGTTTTTCCAATTCAGTGTTTACCTTTCCAAATTGTAAACTCTTACCTGGTTCCAACTCTAGTTCAAGGGTATGTGCAAGATCATGAGGGGCCAAACTATGCCCTTAAGTGGCAATGAAAAATCAGCAAATTAGGGTTAGTCAACTTGACATGAAAATTTCAACTAGCTATGAACATAATATCAAAAAGTTGTACGAATAGAATCTATAGAGAATTGATTATAGTTTCTAAACTACTAGGCCTTTTTTGAGAAAAAGTTAGTATGATTAGTGAAAAGTATAGATTTCAATGTAGCAATACAAAAATTTTAGGAAAAAAAAAAGAAGTAGGTGTATGTCTGACCACCTTAATCATAATCAAATGATAATATTTTATTATAAGATTTTATATATAAGTAGTAGACTCATGCCCAGATGTGACGCATTTTTTTTTTAAATTTTATTCCAAAAAAATAATTAATTATGAATTTTTTGCTACAACATTTTCAGAATAAAAAAACTCCCTTTTCTGACCACCTTAAATCATTCAAAACTTTACAAAATTCAATTTTATTTTATTTTTCCTTATAGTAGGTGAAGCATAGAATGTGACGCATTTTTTGGATTTCAAAAATGTTATACCATCTGAAAGTTATAGTCATTTTTCAATTAGTATATAAATCAGCACTTTAAAGGTAGCTCAATTAGAAAATAACTATTAATTACTTACTAAATTCAAAATTTCATAGCAGTCATATCGATAGAAAGCTGATAATCTCCTTAAGATACCCTTTTTGTTTTATCAAATTCGGGTGAAAAAAAAGTTGTCAGCTACATTGTCAAAGTTTTGAACTAACATCGCCACTTTTTGGCCCCTCATGATCTTGCACATACCCTCAACACAATGTTCTTGTTGGACTACCAGGCTAGCTTTTCTTTTTTTAACTTCATCATCCTTGTTGAAGATAGTCTCTACGGTGACAAGACCTCTAGGCATCTTATTGGACTTGAGTTTTATCACTTGATCACCATAATTTTATGATAGCCTATCTTGATTATGCTTTGAAAAAATATCTTCTTCGAACAAGAACTATAGAATTTTTTCACCATTGTCAAAAACCTACCAATTGACATCATTATCAGGGATAGAGGGTCTGAAAATCACTTTGATATGATGTTGATCCATTTCTTTTGAAATGCTATTTGGAATGTCATATTGAGATCCAACAGCAGCTAACCTATCTGCATTTTGATTTAATTTCTTAGGGATAGCAACAATATTGAAAGCATGGAAATCTTCAATTGCATCCCAAAATCTATGTTTGTATGCTTTCATGGTGTCATTTTTGGTTGCACTTATCCCTCTTACTTGCCTGACAACTAACTCACTGTCACCATAAACCTTTAAGGCCTTAAGCCTTCTTTTTCTGGCCCACTCCAGTCCATTGACTAGGCTTTCATACTCTGCAGTATTGCTAGTGCAGGAGAAACTGAATCTAAAGGAAATGTAATACCTTTCTCCTTTTGGGGACACTAACATAGCATCACCACCAGAACCATTTCTACTTCTGGCTCCATCAAAAAATAGTTCCCAGACCTAACTATCCTGATCCTCTGAATCAGTATCTTCCTTGAGAAGGCTTGGCTCTATGACCCCACTCTCTTCTATCAAATAACTTCCCAGACCAAAATCTCAAATAAGATTTTCTTGGGCCTCTGAAGCTCTTTCATCTAGAAGAATGTCAAGGATACTTTCTATCTTGGTGCTTGCTTCACTAATGGTTTAGAAGTCACTGCTATCAAATATAAGGCAGTTCACATTGATGGTGTTGGATACATATGGCTCTATATGGTGTGCTGATAATGGTTCTGACTTAATGGTGACCTTGGTCCCATACCTTGTATGAAATAACATGTGAGACCAATCAGAAGATAGATAACCTCCTATCTTGGTTGTAAACTCCCTTGAAAGACATATAGAAAATAATTCAGAGAGATCTATGATATATATATCAAGGAGGATTGAGAAATTAGGACTAGCATGTAGGATTAGAATGGTATCCTTAGCCACATCTATAGTATTGACTGAGGACCCATCAAGCTAGGTAACTTTCTTTTGGAAGGGCTCATATTTTAGTCCTAACTGGTTAGCTACTTTCTTGGGCATTATAGTGCTAGTAGCTCTGCTATCTACCATACAAATATGTACTAAAGATTTTCCAATGATTAAAGATACATAAAAGGGGGGTGGCTTTGAATTCCTACCTTGTGTGGCATTAGCCTTGGAGTTGGTACTTGGAGCCTCCTTTTCTTGATCAATGTTAACCAACACTGGCTTTGCATCTTCTTTTGCAGGTTGAGGGGTTGCTACCTTTGACATGGCCTTCTTCAAAATTTTAGGTTGTCCTGGAAGAGCCAAAGAGTCCCACATGGACATGGTGACATTCACCTTCTTCATGTTGTCTATAATATTATAAGGTGTCACAGTGTGCACTTTTTGTTGTATCTTTGGCATGATGGGCTCTACCTCTTTGGAATGTTGGCCTTCTTTTCTTGCAATGATAGGAGTTTCCTTAGGTGTGATGGGGTTAGCTTGATGCAGTGGCTCTGCAGATGTAGTGGCTTTAGCATTGGAATTTGCTCTCTCCATGTCTTCAGCTCTCCTCTTTACTCTTGTAAAGGCAACAAAAATAGCCTCATCATTGACTCCATTGAAGTTTGGTTGCTCCCAATTGAAAAGGGTAGTCTCATCCTCTTGTGATTCTTGTTGAGGCACTGATCCACTAGATGAAACCTCTGATTGAACTTGTGAGGAATTTTGAACCATTAGAGCTTGGTTCATCCATCCATATGAACATGTAGCCTAATTATGAGGCTGATTACAAGGAAAGCACCATTCATTCTCCACAGCCATATTATTTTGACTAGGTACCATTTCCCTCACTGGATTTGCAAAATTTAGGGGTGCAGGGTTGTATGGTTGGAATGGTCTTTGATTAAAACTTTGTCTTTGTCCTTGATAGCCTCCTTGGAAAGGTGGCCTATTTTGCTGATAAGGTTGTCCTTGATTCTGATATTGTTGATTAGGACCTTGGCCTTGTGGCTGGAAAGGTGGTCTAATTCCTTGACCTTGTTTCTTCAAATTTGTGACCTCTTTAATCAAGGTCTGTAATAAATTGGTCATCTCTTTTATGCTAGTTCACTGGATACTTTTGATTTCTTACAACTCTTGAGAGAAACTAGCTGTTAGCTCTTGACCACTGGTACTAGCTTGGGGGGCCAATGTAGTAGGAATAGGGGTAAATGGGGGTACTTGTGCAGGTGCAATAGGCTAAAGGATAGGAAAAATGGGCATTAGATGCCTTCTATGTATCATGCCTACTTGAATTAAATAGTTTTCAGCCCTGACAACAATGTCAAAAGCTTGGGGTAAAGAAGTACCACCCATAGATTGGATCATGACAAATATCTGGCCATTTAGACTTTGTAAATAATAAAGGAAAGCATGGTTAGCTAATGGTCTCACTAAGAATGGAATTCTATTCCATGTCTTGAGGAATCTACTGTTATAGTCTGTCATTTTCTCCTGAGGGTCTCTTTTAATAGTTGTTAACTACTCAACTAGAGATAAATTATCTGATTTATCCTCAAAATGCTTACTTAATGCATCCCCTAATTTGTCCCAAGAAGTAATAGAACCAACAGTTAGAGTTCTAAACCATTCAAGAGCCTTACCTTTTAGAGAGGCTGCTAATAATTTTGTGGCCACATCTTCTTGAGTAATGTTGTGTATGCTGCAAATGGTGGTCACATATCTTATGTGCTCAAAGGCTGTAGTCTGCCCTTCACCAGTGAAATCAGGAATACTCTTTAGTGCCACCAAGGGCACATCATGATGTACTACAAAATTTAATGGACTCCCTTGATTGAAAGGTGCAAAGGAAAAATTTCTAGCCATTGTGGGAGCTGAAACTTGAAGATTAACAACTAAATGAACTATATTTGTTGCTAGATTTGAATCCTCCTCTAGATCTTTTTTTAGAGATCTGCCTCTTCTTTTGGAATGAAAGGGAGAAGGTCTACTTTTTGATGTATTAGGAGGTGTAGATTGAACTCTCCTTGCAGGAGATGTTCTTTGAGTTGACATGCTGATGCAGGAGCATCCTGGGTGTAAGAGCAATCTTGCATCACCCAAAAAAAAATATTTCTATTTTTATATTCAATAAGGGCTATTTTGTGCAGAGCTGCTATTTATGGAAAGTTACTATTTTTGGTAATTTTTGCATGTGCTCAGAATGATCTGATTTCTTTCTTGGAGGTTCATTTTGGTCATATAAGTTTGCCAGTAAAGTTTCATTGCCAGATCAAGTGTATATTGGAAGATATTGAAGATTTTCGGTATTGGCAGCAGGGTACAAAAACTTTGAACTTAGTTTTGAAGGCTTTAGAGGCCCCGGATGAGGTCAAAAGTTTTGGTGACAAGTGCTTGTGCCAGTCAAGCCTATAGAGTGCTTCGTGGCATTTCTGAAATGGGGTTATAATAGCCGATCGGGTCAACTGGTGATGACTTATGGTCTTCGGAAGTTGGGCCACCTGAAATGGTGAAAAATAATTTTTTTCAAAATTTATGTTCGGGTTTCAAAGGTTATCTTGAGCCGACTATGATGTAATAAAATGTAAAATAAAATAATTCTAAGTTTGGTCGGCCTTATTGGCTAAAATTTTGGAACCTTCCCAAGCGGTGGAAAATTGCCTATATAAGGAACGCTGTATTATTGTCTTAGGCAGTTCAGAATAGTTCTGGGTAGTAGATCTAGGTAATAGTTTGAGGCTTTGTCCTATAGAATATTGTAAGGGAATGCCCATGTGGCTTTGCATATTGTAATTCTGAAAGTTTGTAATTCCACATTTGTGGAGATAATAAGAAGCCAATTTTCTATTCTTGCATATTATTGTTGTTGTTTCTCTTTTTCTGTTATGTGATTAATTTCACCCTTCATCAAGTGGTATCAGAGCAGGAGTTCTTGAGTGTGTAAATAGATCGCCGACTGTGAGGTAGTTTGCACCAGGACTGTGGTTAGGATTTCAGTGCGCATCGTGAAAATGCCTCCACGAAGAGAACGTGGCGGAAGAGCTGGTGCTGTGACACCTGAGGTTAGAGAGCTACACAGATAAGTATGAGCATTGCAAGAAGAGATTCACAGAGGAATGAATCTTAATGTTAGAGATGAAAGTGAGGATGAAGCCGAAGAAGAATATCAAGAAGGAGAAGTTGAAATTGTGAACCAGGAGGAAGAAAGACTTTTTCAGGCAATTTCCAAAATTGGGAAAAGACCTAAGATTGAGGTTCCTACATTTTCTGGAAATCTTAACCCAGAGGAATTGATCGACTAGATCAATGAATGTGAGGAATATTTTGAGTACAACGATGTTGAGGATCCTGATAGGGTCAAATTTGCGAAGGCCAGATTGAAAGGTCATGCGAAGATCTGGTGGCAAGAAATTTAGTTGGAGCGAAATAGAAGAGGGAAAGATAAAATCACAAGATGGGATCAGATGGTTGATAAATTGAAGCGACACTTCATTCCTATTGATTATGAGCTTAACCTACTGAAGAAAATGCAGAGTTTGAAGCAAGCGGGAAGATCTGTTCAGGAGTATACAGAGGAGTTCTATCGACTTCTCATCAGAACAGGCCATGCAGAAGCTGATAAAGAGAAAGTTGCCCGATACCTTAATGGGTTAAGGCCAAGTATTCAGGAGGAGCTGAATCTGGTTCGAATGAACAGTATTGAAGAGGCATATCAGTTTGCCCTAAAAGTAGAGGAAAAGCTGAACAAGAAGTTTGAGAATAGACAAAATAGAAGAGGTCATGGTGGATGATTTGGTGGATGGTCATATGGTGGCCGAAATGAAGATCCGAAAAAGAAGGATGAGGCCAGTAGTAGTCAGAATCAACGAGGAAATAATTCTAATCACTTCCAGGATCAGAATAATAGAGATCAGAGAGGAAGAGGAAGAGGACAAGGATCTGGAAGAGGAGGCTTCCGTGGAACATGTTTTCACTGTGGAGAAGAAGGTCATAGGGCATTTGAATGTCCTCAGCGCCAAGGCAGAACAAATAGGAGAAATGAAGGCTAGGCTAGAATTGCACATGTAGATGAAGATGCTAGATCATCAAATTCTGAAGATGTTGAAAGAGGAGAAATGCTAATTAACAGAAGAGTCTTGCTGAGTGGTGAGAATGAACCTGAACAAAGGAGGAGCCTGTTTCACACTCGATGCAAGTGTGAGGGTAAATGTTGTGATGTGATTATCGATAGTGGAAGCACTGACAATTTGGTGTCAGAAGAGATGGTGACAAAGTTGAAGCTCAAGAGACAGAAACACCCACATCCATATCAGATTGCCTGGGTGCAGGATGACCACAACGTCATGGTCAGTGAACAGTGCCTGGTAAAGTTCAAGATCGGCGGGTACCAAGATGAGGTACTATGTGATATCATCTCTATGGATGCATGTCATATGTTGTTGGGTAGACCGTGGCAATTTGATAGATGTGCTATACACGATGGTCGTGCGAATACCTATTCCTTGACAAAGGATGGAGTGCGACATAAGCTAAAGCCATTGAAGGAGACCGAAGAAAAGGTATGTGGTAATGCAAAAATAACATTTGTTGATGGAAGAAAATTCTTAGATGGTATGAGGCATGAGCATGTGTGTTTTTCTTTAATTCTAAAAGTTGGTAAAGAAGAAGTAGAGGATGTACCTATAGAGGTTGTAGATTTATTGAATGAGTTTCAGGATATTGTATCTGATAATGTACCTGATAGATTACCACTGGTAAGGAAGATCAGTCATCAGATGGATTTGATTCCAGGAGCCAGTTTACCAAACAAGGCAGCACACAGAATGACACCAGTAGAAATTGAAGAGTTGAACAAACAAGTACATGAGTTATTCTAGAAGGGGTTGATTCGAGAGAGTCTGAGTCCCTATGCTGTACCAGCGGTATTAGCACCAAAGAAGAATGGAGAGTGGAGGATGTGTACAAATTCCAGAGCAATAAATAAGATCACAATCAAGTATAGGTTTTCATTGCCACGAATGGATGATATTATAGATTATTTGAGTGGAGCTATATATTTCTCAAAGATAGATCTGAAGAGTGGATATCATCAAATTCAGATCAGAGAAGGAGATGAATGGAAGACTACCTTCAAGACAAAGGAACGACTATATGAGTGGTTAGTCATGCCTTTTGGGCTAACCAATGCACCGAGCACTTTCATGCGGCTCATGAACGAGGTTCTGAAAGAATTTTTGGGTAAGTTTGTCATTGTTTACCTAGATGATATTTTGATTTTTAGCAAGACATTGGAGGAACATATGATGCATATTCGTATGGTATTTGAGAAATTGAGAGATGAGAAATTGTTGATTAATTTGAAGAAGTGCAGTTTTGTGAAGAAAGAGTTAGTGTATTTGGGATTTGTAGTTTCAGTAGAAGGTCTAAAAATGGACCTAGAGAAGGTACAGGCTATCCTTGAATGGCCTACTCAAAGGAGTGCTACTGAGGTAAGATCTTTTCATGGTCTAGCTAGTTTTTACAGAAAGTTTATCAAAAATTTTAGCAGTATTTGTGGTCCCTTGACTGAGACAATGAGAGGGGATAGAAAAGAGTTTAAGTGGACTAATGGGGTAGAAAAGAGTTTTCAATTGTTGAAACAAAAAGTTACAGAACAACCTATTTTAGCCCTTCCAGATTTTAATAAGGTGTTTCAAGTAGATTGTGATGCTAGTGGTACTGCAATAGGAGTTGTTATGAGCCAAGAAGGTAAACCTGTTGCATATTTTAGTGAAAAATTAAATGATGCCAAGAGAAAGTATTCTATTTATGATCAAGAATTTTATGCTATAGTTCAGGCATTAAAGAAGTGGAAACATTATCTGCTTCCTAAGGAGTTTGTTTTGTATACTGATCATCAAGCTTTGCAATATTTGAATAGTCAAGGAAAGTTGAATTAGAAGCATTTGAAATGGGTTGAGTTTTTGTAGAGTTATACATTTATTTTGAAACACAAAAGTGGAAAGTCTAATAGGGTTGCAGATGCTCTTAGAAGAAGGCAACTATTACTGATAGAGATGTAAATTGAGGTGGTTGGGTTCAAGGAACTCAAGAATTTGTATCTAGAGGATCCTGATTTTGGTGAAGCTTGAAAAGCTTGTACAAAACCTGTTACTCTAGACAGGATGAAATGGTTGGATTTCATCATTCAGGATGATATGCTATTCAGAGGGAGTTAGTTGAGCATTTTACGAAGCTCTATGAGGGAGAATCTCATCAAGGAGAAGCATAGCGGAGGATTGGCAGGACATTTTGGTCGTGATAAAACCCTTGCTTTGGTTAGTGAAAATTATTATTGGCCATAATTGCAACAAGATGTCAAGAATTTTGTACAAAGTTGCAGAGTATGTCAGATGGCGAAGGGAGTGAAGCAGAATATAGGGTTGTATCAACCATTACCTGTACCAGAGAAGCCTTGGGAGGATATTAGTATGGACTTTGGTCTTGGTTTACCGAGGACACAGCGGGGACATGATTTAATTTTTGTAGTAGTTGATAGATTTTCAAAGATGGCACATTTCATTCCCTGCAAGAAGACTAATGATGTTGTTCATGTAGCAGAATTGTTTTTCAGAGAAATAGTGAGACTTCATGGTTTGCCAAAGACCATAGTTTCAGATCGAGACACTAAGTTTGTTGGATATTTCTGGCGTACATTGTGGAAGAAGTTAAAGATAGATTTGAAGTTCAGTTCATCACATGATCCATAGACTGATGGACAGACAGAGGTGGTGAATAGGAGTTTGGGAAATTTGCTGAGATGTTTGGTTGGAGATAAGCCAATAGGATGGGATTTGATTTTATCATAGGCAGAATTTGCATACAATAATTCTGTCAACAGGAGCACTGGTAAATCACCATTCCAGATTGTATGTGGAAGTAGTCCAAGAAATACATCTGAATTGAGAAAGATAGATAAAGGAGAAATAAGTAGTGCTGAAGCTGAGGATTTTGCAGAACACTTGAAGAACATCCATGAGGAGGTGAGGAAGCATATTAACAAGATGAATGCACAGTATAAGGCTAAGGCAGATGAGAAAAAGAGGCATAAGAAATTTCAGGTTGGCGATGAAGTCATAGTTCATTTGCAGAAGGAGTAGTTTCTGGTTGGTAAATATAACAAGTTGAAAATGAAAAATTTTGGACCAAGTAGGATACTAAAAAAATATGATTCAGGAAATGCATATGAGATAGAATTGCCTACTGAGCTAAATATTTCACCAGTGTTTAACATTTTAGATCTGACAGAGTATCATGAAGGAGGTGTTGAAGATGAGATCACAGTAGCACAGTGGAGTATTCTAGCAATTAGTTCAGACACTAAGGAGATCGAAGATATACTGGACAGTCGTGTTGGTAGAAGCACAAGGAATAGGACATATGAAGAATATCTGGTCAAGTGGAAAGGATGACTTGTTGAAGATTCATCATGGCTAATAAGGGAGGAGGTTAACCGTCTTGGTTTTCCTCTGCGCACCTGAGTCATGGCAGGGTCACTTCTCAAATTACCCAGGGTGTCTGATGCAGGAGCATCCTGGGTGTAAGAGCAATCTTGCATCACCCAAAAAAAAAAATATTTCTATTTTTATATTTAATAAGGGCTATTTTGTGCAGAGCTGCTATTTATGGAAGGTTACTATTTTTGGTAATTTTCGCATGTGCTCAGAATGATCTGATTTCTTTCTTGGAGGTTCATTTTGGTCATATAAGTATGCCAGTAAAGTTTCATTGCCAGATCAAGTGTATATTGGAAGATATTGAAGATTTTCGGTATTGGCAGTAGGGTACAGAAATTTTGAACTCAGTTTTGAAGGCTTTAGAGGCCCCGGATGAGGTCAAAAATTTGGGTGACAAGCGCTTGCACTGGTCAAGCCTGTAGAGCGCTTCGTGGCATTTCTGAAATGGGGTTATAATAGCCGATTGGGTCAACTGGTGATGACTTATGGTCTTCGGAAGTTGGGCCACTTGAAATGGCAGAAAATAATTTTCTTCAAAATTTCTGTTTGGGTTTCAAAGGTTATCTTGAGCTGACTATGATGTAATAAAATGTAAAATAAAATAATTCTAAGTTTGGTCGGCCTTATTGGGTAAAATTTTGGAACCTTCCCAGGCGGTGGAAAATTGCCTATATAAGGAAGGCTATATTATTGTCTTAGGCAGTTCAGAATAGTTCTGGGTAGTAGATCTAGGTAATAGTTCGAGGCTTTGTCTTACAAAATATTGTAAGGGAATGCCCATGTGGCTTTGCATATTGTAATTCTGAAAGTTTGTAATTCCACATTTGTGGAGATAATAAGAAGCCAATTTTCTATTCTTGCATATTATTGTTGTTGTTTCTCTTTTTCTGTTATGTGATTAATTTCACCCTTCATCACATGCTTTTGTGACTTCTTTTTGAGGGCAACTTTAAAAAAATGGTGGGTTTTGAGCTTCTAGTCTCAATCTTTCTCATAAACCTTAAACAAGGTTGGCCTAAATCTTTGAAACCAGTAGAGTCACCAGATATACTTGATAGAATTACTTCTAAAAGTCTATAGTATGCAATTTGTATATCAGAGATAGCATATCCTTCATATAATGAACTTCTTTTGTATTCCCACCAGGCATGCCAGAATTGTTATACACTAAGTTTGTGCCTCTGTCTCAAGCTCTCTTGGTCTTGATAACTTAGTATAACATGGGAATCATCTCTAGGTGTGGGACATATGCTAGCTAAGATGAGACCTCCAGGTTTTAGGCTGGTTTCTCTTAGATAATCACCTTAATTTGCTTCTTGACTGGAAACTAAATCTTTTGAGGGAAAGGGTTAGAAGGAATGCATGAAAGGGAAAAGCTGAAAGAAAACCACCTACTAGGTGATGCACCAAAACTAGGGTTTGGATCTCAATATAGAGGAATGAGATTAATGGAGGAATTAGGTCTAATAAGTCACCACTCACTAGATATGCTTGCATAAGTATTTCATAAGAAGGCCTGAATAGAAAACTCAACCTATGACCTGCAAACAAACATCCTCCTCTGCAACTAGGTGTAGGAATGAGAGAAGACTCCTAAGGGCTATAGTATACCCATAAAACATCTAAATCAGATTAGACATAGTAACATACAAAATTGCAGAAAATGAGAGGGACTAGGAGCCCCAATTTCTATTGACAGCATTCATAAACTTCAATCCAATAAGAGGTAGTCAAGGCAGTGAAGACAAGGATAGAATAAATATCACAAGTACCTCAAGAATGCCCTAATCATCAATGGGAGATTACAGAATGTGGGAAACTAGAGGGCAGAAGGAAATGCCATAAATAGCTTTCTGAGCAAGAGACTTTCTTTTTACAAAATTTGAACTCTGAGCTCAAAAGCTCTCAAAAAACATTATATACATCCTCCACTGCATGCAGGTAGGAGTCAAAAAATTAACCTAACTAGGGTTACAAGATTTTACAATGCATTATCAAACCCTAGGGTACAAGATCACATTAAATTCACTAAGAGCACTTGGAAAATAGATCATATCTTTCTCCTTATGCATTGATCCTGTACTGAGCACACCTACAAACATGAAAACCTCAATCCATCTATCCACTTGCAATCTCACCAAGTCATGAAGGCTTTAAAAATAATCAAATCTTCTTGGGAGCAGTACTGCAAAAAAAAAACTGGCACCAAACCCTTCTCATCATCCCTTGGCATGGAACATGACAAAGTACCTTGTAATGCCGGCCAAAAATCATCTCCATCGCTTTGTCAACCATAACCATCCTAAGAATTAAATTCTTGAGCCAACCGACATTGTGCATGGTTTGCTAGAATAAGCGCTGGCAGAAAAGATCAAAACCTCAGCAAAACCCTTGAGAAAAATTCAAATTTGAATATTAACGGCTAGCTGAATTGAAATTAA
Source organism: Chamaecyparis obtusa (assembly GCA_027943335.1). Classification (NCBI taxonomy): domain Eukaryota; kingdom Viridiplantae; phylum Streptophyta; class Pinopsida; order Cupressales; family Cupressaceae; genus Chamaecyparis; species Chamaecyparis obtusa. The sequence goes on from BSBK01011391.1 coordinate 363,127, forward strand.
AACACCACCATCGATGCATAAATCTCTCAGCAGATGAACGACTATGATACGCTGAGAAAACAATTAAGAATCCCCCTTTCTAACAAGTCGAAACCACTCTGACACTTGTCAATCTTTGATTTGCTCCAACCACTTTTTCAGCAACACCTCGGAAAGCTCTGGCATCAGACCCACCTAACTCAGTAGATTCTCATCTAATGATGGGTGCATGATCGCAAGGGAAAGGAATATTCCTTGCAATCATGCGACTACCATAGATCTTCTTTTTAAACGGGACCCTCTGACACATCAGTCCACTTGGAAATCCTCATCAACACATGGACCAATGAAAATTAAGCACCTCAACAAATGAGGACCCACCTGCAAGCCTTTGAAAATAGAATAAAATCAATGGTGGACGCATCATCGCAAGGGGCAGGAATATTCCTTGTGATCATGTGCCAACCATTAGATTAGAAGCTCAAAATTTCACTGGGCCTACTCTGACAGGACCTCTGAATCAACACCCACGACCAATCTCATGTTGCCAAATAGGATGAGGTGGTAGTGGACCCACTAAACAATTGAAGCATTGCACACTTGAAAGATCCTATGGTTGTCACAATTTCACAAGCCTCTAACAGACCCTTTACGAAATCATGGCAGTCATCTGACCATCTTGAATGGGACCCCACAAATTAGACCACTAGAAGACCTAGCAGTTACGCAACTAAAGAGAAATGAACATTCGCTAGGTCACAGGAAATTAACCATTGACCGGGAAAAACTAGTGAATAGGAGAAACACTACAGTCGCCAGGTCACTGAATAAAAAGGGTAATTACTGACTGACTTGGAGACTTGGTGACTTAGGGAAAAATTTAAGTGCACATGCTTTATAAAAGATTTAAGTGGCCCAGAAAAGGTATTGACAAAATAGAACATGGCTAGGGTTCGTAGGGTTTATGGAGCACAACAGCTACTTTTTCAAATACAAACTTGCAGACCAGGGACCAGAATAAATTGCAGAGATCAGAGGGAAAAACAAGAGGCCATGAAAATTTCAGGGAAGCTAGGTAGGATAAAATAGAGGCCCTGGAAAGGATGATAGCCAAATTCACATGGACATGGAAATTTGGGTAATAGGAATATCATACTGAGATCCAATAGCAGCTAACCTATCTACATTTTGATTTGACTTTCTAGGGATAGCAACAATATTGAAAGCACATAAATCTTCAATTGCATCCCAAACTCTATGTTTGTATGCTTTCATGGTGTCATTTTTGGTTTCACTTATCCCTCTCACTTGGCTGACAACTGACTCACTATAACCATAAAGTTTTAAGGCCTTAAGCCTTCTTTTTCTAGCCCACTCTAGTCCATTGACTAGACTTTCATACTCTGCAGTATTGCTAGTGCAAGAGAAACTAAATCTAATGGTAGTATAATACCTTTCTCCTTTTGGGGACACTATCATAGCATCACCATCAGAACCATATCTACTTCTAGCTCCATCAAAAAATAGCTCCCAAACCTAATTACTCTGATCCTCTGAATCGGTATCCTCTTTGAGAAGGCTTGGTTCTATGGCTCCCCTTTCTTGTATCAAATAACTCCCCAAACCAAAATCCCAAACAAGATTTTTTTGGGCCTCTGAAGCTCTTTCATCTAGAAGAATATCAGGGATACTCTCCATCTTAGTGTCTGCTTCATTAATGGTTTGGCAGTCACTGTTATCAAATATGGGGTAGTTTACATTGATGGCATTGGACACATATGGCTCTATATGGTGTGTTGATAATGGTTCTAACTTAATGGTGACCTTGGTCCCATACCTTGTATGAAATAACATGTGAGACCAGTCAGAAGATAGGTAGCCTCCTATCTTAGCTGTAAACTCCCTTGAAAGACATATAGAAAATAGTGGAGGGAGATCTATGATGTATATATCAAGGAGGATGGAAAAATTAGGACTAGCAAGAAGGATTAGACTGGTATCCTTGGCCACACCTATAGTATTTACTGAGGATCCCTCAAGCTAGGTAACCTTCTTTTGGAAGGGCTCACATTTTAGTCCTAATTGCTCAGCTACTTTCTTAGGCATCACAGTACTAGTAGCTCCACTATCTACCATACAATTATGTACTAAATATTTTCCAATGATTAAAGATACATAAAAGGAGGTGGCTTTGAATTCCTACCTTGGGTGGCATTGGCCTTGGAGTTTCTACTTGGAGCCTCCTTCTCTTGATCAGTGTTAACCAACACTAGCTTTGTAGCTTCTTTTGCAAGTTGAGGAGTTGTCACTTCTATCATGGCCTTCTTCAAAATTTCAAGTTGCCTTGGAAGAGCCAAAGAGTCCCACATGGACATGGTGACATTCACCTTCTTCATTTTGTCTACAATGTTATAAGGTGTCATAGTGTGTACTCTTTGTTGTGCTTTCACTATGATGGGCTCAACTTCTTTTGGAATTTGGCCTTCTTTGCTTGTAATGATAGGAACCTCCCTAGGTGTGATGGGAGTAGCTTTCTATAGTGGCTCTATAGATGTAGCAGCTTTGGCATTAGAATCTACTCTCTCCATGTCTTGAGCTCTTCTTTTTGCTCTTGTATAGGCAAAAAAAGCAACCTCATCATTGACTCCATTGAAGTCTAGTTGCTCCTAATTGAAAAGAGCAGTCTCATTCTCTTGTGATTCTTGTTGAGGCACTGACCCACTAGATGAAACCTCTGATTGAGCCTATGAGGCATTTTGAAACATTAAAGCTTGGTTGATCCACCCATTTGAACATGTAGCCTGATTATGAGGCTGATTACAAGGAAAACACCATTCATTATCCATAGCCAAATTGTTTTGACTAGGAACCACATCCCTCACTAGATTTGTAGAATTTAGAGGTGCGGGGTTATATGGTTGGAATGATCTTTGATTAAAACTTTGTCTTTGTCCTTGATAGCCTCCTTGATATGGGGGCCTATTTTGCTAATAAGGCTATCCTTGATTCTGATATTGTTGATTAGGACCTTGGCCTTGTGTCTGAAATGGTGGTTTGATTCCTTGACCTTGCTTCTTTAAATTTGTGACCTCTTTGGTCAAGGTCTGCAACAAATTGGTCATTTCTTGCTTACTTCTTTCTTGGCTATTCTTTATCTCTTCCAGCTCTTGAGAGAAACTAGTTGTTAGCTCTTGACCACTGATACTAGCTTGAGGTGTTAATATGGTGGGAATAGGGGTAAATGGGGGTACTTAGGTAGGTGCAATGGGTTGAAGGCTAGGAAAAATGGGCATTGGAGGCCTTCTAGCAATCATGCCTGCTTGGATTAAATAATTTTCAGCCCTGACAGCTATGTCAAAAGCTTGGGGCAAAGAAGTACCACCCATAGACTAGATCATGATAGAGATTTAACCATTCAGACTTTGCAAGTAATAAAGGAAAGCATGGTTAGTTGATGATCTCACTATGACTGGGATTCTATTCCATGTTTTAAGGAATCTACTATTATAATCTACCATTTGCTCTTGAGGGTCTCTCTTAATAGTTGTTAACTACTCAACTAGAGACAAGTTATCCGATTTATTCTCAAAATGCTTACTTAATGCATCCCCTAACTCATCCGAAGAAGTAATAGAACCAATAGTTAAAGTTCTAAACCATTCTAAAGCCTTACCTTTTAGAGAGGCTGCTTTTGATTTTGTGGCCACATCTTCTTGAGTAATGTTGTGTATGTTGCAGATGGTGGTCACATTTCTTATGTGTTCAAAAGTAGTTGTCTGCCCTTCAGTAGTGAAATCAAGTATACTCTTTAGTGCCACCAAGGGCACATCATGATGTTGAGAAAAGTTTAATGGACTCCCTTGGTTGAATGGTGTGAAAGCAAACTGTCTAGCCATTGTAGGAGTTGGAATCTGAAGATTAACAACTATGTGAGCTATATTTACTGCTGGATTTGAATCTTGCTCTAGATCTTTGGTTAGAGACCTGCCTTTTCTTCTGGAATGAAAGGGAAGAGGTATCCTTTCTAAATTATTAGGAGGTGTAGATTATACTCTTCTTGCAAGAGATGTTCTTTGAGTTGACCTACCTTTGTGACTTCTTTTTGAGGGCAACTCTAAAAATTTAGTGGGCTTTGAGGTTCTAGTCTCAATCTTTCTCATAAAACTTTGAACAAGGTAGCCCTGGTCCTTGAAATCAGTGGAGTCACCAAATATACTTGGTAAACAACCTCTAAAGGTCTGTACTATGCAATCTATATATCAAAGATAGCATATCTTTCAAATAATGAACTTCTTTACTACTCCCACTAGACATGCTAGAATTGTTATACACTAAGTTTGCACCCTTGTTTCAAGCTCTCTTGGTCTTGATAACTTAGTATAACATGGGAATCATCTCCAAGTGTGGGACCTATGCTAACTAAGATGAGACCTCCAGGTTCTAGGCTGGTTCCTCTTGGATAATCACCTTAATTTGCTTCTAGACATGAAAGTAAACTTTTGAGGCAAAGGGATAGAAGGAATGCTTGAAAGGGAAATGACTGAAAGCAAACTACCTACTAGGTGATGCACCAAAACTAGGGTTTGGATCTCAATATGTAGGGATGAAATCAATGAAAGGCTCATGTTTAGTAGATCACAACTTACTGAATAGGCTTGCATAAGTGTTTCATACGAGGGCCTAAAAATAAGACACACTCATAACCTTCAATCAAACATTCACTTCTACAACTCGATGTAGGATTGAGACAAGACTGTTAAGGGGCTGAAGTATACCCACAAAAACACCTAAATCAGATCAAACACAATAACACACACAATTACAGAAAGCAAGAGGGACTAGGAACCCTAAGGTGTCACTGAAAAGATCATATACTTTAATCCAATAAGAGATAATCCAAACAAGGAAGCATAGGGACATGAAGGATTGTCTCAAAATACCTCTGCAATACTTGTATTATCAATGGGAATCTTACAACTATATAAGCCAGAGGGTAGAGATGATACCATAGATGACCCTTAAGAAAAGATGAATTTCTTCTACAATTACGAACCTCTCTTTTTTATAGAAAAGTCAATTCTAAGCTTAAAAGCTCCAAAAATACCATATATACACCCTCTTGTACACAGGCAAGAGTCAAAAACCTAACTAGGGTTTCATGGATTTTACATAAAATAGTCAAACCCTAAATCTGTCATTTTTTTATCATAAATGTATCTCCTAGAAATATCTCGACTGATCAGATATTTCCTTGAGTGCCCATCCCTGTACTAAAATCAATCTTGCAAGCAAGCAACCTGGATCTATCAACCTTACTACAAAAAGTACCATCATGAATGCTCAAAATGATACCTTTTAGGGATAGGAATCGACCCAAGACAGCCACTCAGACCTCTTCATCATCTACCTTTAATTGTAGATGTCCTAGAGACAAAAATATCTTGAGCTACCTCACCGTTGTATCCTGTTGAATCAATCGCTAGCAGAAAACCCTCTTAGAACTATTTGAATTTTGAAAACTAATGGCTAGCCGGTCATTTTAAAATGAGACCATTGATATTCTTTTGTTTATGATAGATGAACGGCTCAGATCATCTTTGAAATGGTCACAAAACCATTTGAAAAGCTTGAGTCCACATCAGGAAGGCAGCGGCCAATAGGATTTGAGCATGTCAGCACCTCTATCATATTTGGACTGATGAAGGGTGCTCCCCTTAATACCACAAACACTTAACAGAAATAGAGAAACAACAACAATCATATGCAAGAACACAAAATTGGCTTCTTATTATCTCCACAAATGTGGAATTACAAACTTTCAGAATTACAATATGCAAAGCCACATGGGCATTCCTTACAATATTTTGTAGGACAAAGCCTCAAATCAATACCCAGATCTACTACCCAGAACTATTCTGAACTGCCTAAGACAATAATACAGCCTTCCTTATATAGGCAATTTTTCCACCGCCTAGGAAGGTTCCAGAATTTTTAGCCAATAAGGCCGACCAAACTTAGAATTATTTTATTTTACATTTTATTACATCATAGGCGGCTCAAGATAACCTTTGAAACCTGAACAGAAATTTTGAAGAAAATTATTTTCTGCCATTTCGGGTGGCCCAACTTCCGAAGACCATAAGTCATCACCAGTTGACCCGATTGGCTATTATAACCCCATTTCGGAAACGCCATGAAGCGCTCTACAGGCTTGCCCAATGCAAGTGCCCGTCACCCAAATTTTTGACCTCATCCGGGGCCTGTAAAGCCTTCAAAACTGAGTTCAAAGTTTCTGTACCCTGCTGCCAATACCGAAAATCTTCAATATCTTCCAATATACACTTGATCTGGCAATGAAACTTTACTGGCAGACTTATATGACCAAAATGAACCTCCAAGAAAGAAATCAGATCATTCTGAGCACATACAAAAATTACAAAAAATAGTAACTTTCCATAAATAGCAGCTCTGCAAAAAATAACCCTTATTGAATATAAAAATATAAATATTTTTGGGTGATGCAAGATTGCTCTTACACCCAGGATGCTCCTGCATCAGACACCCGGGGTAATTTGAGAAGTGACCCTCTCACGACTCAGGTGTGTAGAGGGAAACCAAGACGGTTAACCTCCTCCTTTGTTATCCATGATGAATCTTCAACAGGTCATCCTTTCCACTTGACCAGATATTCTTCATATGTCCTGTTCCTTGTGCTTCTGCCAACACGACTATCCAGTATATCTTCAATCTCCTTAGTGTCTGAACTAGTTGCTGGAATACTCTACTGCGCTGCTGTGATCTCATCTTCAACACCTCCTTCATGATACTCTGTCAGATCTGAAATGTTAAACACTAGTGAAATATTTATCTCAGTAGGCAATTCTACCTCATATGCGTTTCCTGAATCATGTTTCTTCAATATCCTGCATGGTCCAAACTTCTTCATTTTCAGTTTGTTATATGTACCAACTGGAAACCGCTCCTTCCGCAAATGAACCATGACTTCATCACCGATCTGAAATTCTTTATACCTCCTTTTCTCATCTGCCTTAGCCTTATACTGTGCGTTCATTTTGGTAATATGCTTCCTCACCTCCCCATGGATGTTCTTCAAGTGTTCTGCAAAATCCTCAGCTTCAGCACTACTTATTTCTTTTTTATCTATCTTTCTCAATTCAGATGCATTTCTTGGACTACTTCCATATACAATCTGGAATGGTGATTTACCAGTGCTCCTATTGACAGAATTATTGTATGCAAATTCTGCCTGTGGTAAAATCAAATCCCATCCTGTTGGCTTATCTCCAACCAAACATCTCAGCAAATTTCCCAAACTCCTATTCACCACCTCTGTCTGTCCATCAGTCTGTGGATGATGTGATGAACTGAACTTCAAATCTATCTTCAACTTCTTCCACAATGTACGCCAGAAATATCCAACAAACTTAGTATCTCGATCTGAAACTATGGTCTTTGGCAAACCATGAAGTCTCACTACCTCTCTGAAAAACAATTCTGCTACATGAACAGCATCATTAGTCTTCTTGCAGGGAATGAAATGTGCCATCTTTGAAAATCTGTCAACTACCACAAAAATTGAATCATGTCCCCGCTGTGTCCTCGGTAAACCAAGAACAAAGTCCATGCTGATATCCTCCCAAGGCTTCTCTGGTACAGGTAATGGCTGATACAATCCTGTATTCTACTTCACTCCTTTCGCCATCTGACATACTCTGCAACTCTGTACAAACTTCTTCACATCTTGCTGCAACTGCGGCCAATAATAATTCTCACTAACCAAACCAACGGTTTTATCACGACTAAAATGTCCAGCCAATCCTCCACTATGCTTCTCCTTGATGAGATTCTCCCTCATAGAACTTCGTGGAATGCACAACTGACTTCCTCTGAATAGCATATCATCCTGGATGATGAAATCCAACCATTTCGTCATGTCTAGAGTAACAGGTTTTGTACAAGCTTTCCAAGCTTCACCAAAATCAGGATCCTCTGGATACAAATTCTTGAGTTCCTTGAACCCAACCACTTCAATCTGCATTACTGTCATCAATAGTTGCCTTCTGCTAAGAGCATCTGCAACCTTATTAGACTTTCCACTCCTGTGTTTCAAAACAAATGTATAACTCTGCAAAAGATCAACCCATTTCAAATGCCTTTGATTCAACTTTCCTTGACTATTCAAATATTGCAAAGCTTGATGATCAGTATACAAAACAAACTCCTTAGGAAGCAGATAATGTCTCCACTTCTTTAATGCCTGAACTATAGCATAAAATTCCTGATCATAAATAGAATACTTCCTCTTGGCATCATTTAACTTCTCACTGAAATAAGCAACAGGTTTACCTTCTTGGCTCATAACAGCTCCTATTGCAGTACCACTAGAATCACAATCTACTTGAAACACCTTATTAAAATCTGGAAGTGCTAAAACAGGTTGTTCTGTAACTTTTTGTTTCAATAATTGAAAACTCTTTTCTGCCCCATTAGTCCACTTAAACTCTTTTCTATCCCCTCTCATTGTTTCAGTCAAGGGTCCACAAATACTGCTAAAATTTTGGATAAAATTTCTGTAAAAGCTAGCCAAACCATGAAAAGATCTTACCTCAGTAGCACTCCTTGGAGTAGGCCATTCAAGGATAGCCTGTACCTTCTCTGGGTCCATTTTTAGACCTTCTATTGAAACTACAAATCCCAAATACACTAACTCTTTCTTCACAAAACTGCACTTCTTCAAATTAATCAGCAATTTTTCTTCTCTCAACTTCTCAAATACCATATGAATATGCATCATATGCTCATCCAATGTCTTACTAAAGATCAAAATATCATCTAGGTAAACAATGACAAACTTACCCAGAAATTCTTTCAGAACCTCGTTCATGAGCCGCATGAAAGTGCTCGGTGCATTGGTTAGCCCAAAAGGCATGACTAACCACTCATATAGTCCTTCCTTTGTCTTGAAGGCAGTCTTCCATTCATCGCCTTCTCTAATCCGAATCTGGTGATATCCACTCATCAGATCTATCTTTGAGAAATACACAGCTCCACTCAAACAATCCATAATATCATCCATTCGTGGCAATGGAAACTTGTACTTGATTGTGATCTTGTTTATTGCCCTAGAATCTGTACACATCCTCCATTCTCCATTCTTCTTTGGTGCTAATACTGCTGGTACAGCACAGGGACTCAGAACCTCACGAATCAATCCTTTCTGTAATAGTTCATGTACTTGTCTGTTCAACTTCTCACTTTCTGCAAGTGTCATTCTATGTGCTGCCTTATTCGGCAAACTCGCTCTTGGGATCAAGTCCATCTGATGACTGATCTTCCTGACTGGTGGTAATCCATCAGGCACATTATCGGATACAATATCTTGAAACTCATTCAACAAATCTGCAACTTCTACAGGAACATCTTCTACTTCCTCTTTACCAGCTTTTGGAATTAAAGCAAAATATACATGCTCATGCCTCATACCATCTAGAAAATTTCTTCCATCAACAAAAGTTATCCTTGCATTACCACATACCTTTTCTTCAGTCTCCTTCAATGGTTTTAGCTTATGTCGCACTCCATCCTTTGTCAAGGAATAGGTATTCGCACGACCATCATGTACAGCACATCTGTCAAACTGCCATGGTCTACCCAACAACATATGACATGCATCCATAGATATGATATCACACAATACCTCATCTTGGTATCCGCCAATCTTGAACTTCACTAGGCATTGTTCATTGAACATGACCTTGTGGTCATCCTGTACCCAGGCAATCCGATATGGATGTGGGTGTTTCTGTCTCTTGAGCTTCAACTTTGTCACCATCTCTTCTGACACCAAATTGTCATTGCTTCCACTATCAATAATCACATCACAACATTTACCTTCACACTTGCACCTGGTGCGAAACAGGCTCCTCCTTTGCTCAGGTTCATTCTCACCACTCAAAAGGACTCTTCTGTTAATCAACGTTTCTCCTCTTTCAGCATCTTCAGAATTTGATGATCTGGCATCTTCATCTACATGTGCAACTCTGGCCTGGCCTTCATTTCTTCTGTCCATTCTGCCTTGGCGCTGAGGACATTCAAATGCCCTATGACCTTCTTCTCCACAGTGAAAACATGTTCCACGGAAGCCTCCTCTTCCAGATCCTTGTCCTCTTCCTCTTCCTCTCTGATCTCTATTACTCTGACCCTGGAAACGATTGGAATTATTTCCTCTCTAATTTTGACTGCTACTGGCCTCATCCTTCTTTTTCGGATCTTCATTTCGGCCACCATATGACCGTCCGCCAGATCTTCCACCACGACCTCTTCCATTTTGTCTGCTCTCAAACTTCTTGTTCAGCTTTTCCTCTACTTTTAGGGCAAACTGGTATGCCTCTTCAATACTGTTCATTCGAACTAGATTCAGCTCCTCCTGAATGCTTCACCTCAACCCATTAAGGTATCAGGAAACTTTCTCTTTATCAGCTTCTGCATGGCCTGTTCTGATGAGAAGTCGATAGAACTCCTCTGTATACTCTTGAACAGATCTTCCTGCTTGCTTCAAACTTTGCATTTTCTTTAGTAGGTCAAGCTCATAATCAACAGGAATGAACTGTCGCTTCAATTTATCCACCATCCGATCCCATCTTGTGATTTTATCTTTCCCTCTTCTATTTCACTCCAATTGAATTTCTTGCCACCAGATCTTCGCATGACCTTTCAGTCTGGCCTTTGCAAATTTGACCCTATCAGGATCCTCAACATCTTCGTACTCAAAATATTCCTCACATTCATTGATCCAGTCAATCAATTCCTCTGGGTTAAGATTTCTAGAAAATGTAAGAACCTCAATCTTAGGTCTTTTCACAATCTTGGAAATTGCCCGAAAAAGTCTTTCTTCCTCCTGGTTCACAATTTCAACTTCTCCTTCTTGATATTCTTCTTCGGCTTCATCCTCGCTTTCGTCTCTGACATTAAAACTCATTCTTCTGTGAATCTCTTCTTGCAATGCTCGCACTTGTCTCTGCAGCTCTCTAACCTCAAGTGTTACAACACCAGCTCTTCCGCCACGTTTTCTTTGTGGAGGCATTTTCGTGATGCATGCTGAAACCCTAGCCACGGCCCTGGTGCAAACTACCTCACAGTCGGCGATCTGTTTACACACTCAAGAAAACCTGGCTCTGATACCACCTGATGAAGGGTGCTCCCCTTAATACCACAAACACTTAATAGAAATAGAAAAACAATAACAATCATATGCAAGAACAGAAAATTGGCTTCTTATTATCTCCACAAATGTGGAATTACAAACTTTCAGAATTACAATATGCAAAGCCACATGGGCATTCCTTACAATATTTTGTAGGACAAAGCCTCAAATCAATACCCAGATCTACTACCCAGAACTATTCTGAACTGCCTAAGACAATAATACAGCCTTCCTTATATAGGCAATTTTTTCACCGCCTGGGAAGGTTCCAGAATTTTTAGCCAATAAGGCCGACCAAACTTAGAATTATTTTATTTTACATTTTATTACATCATAGTCGGCTCAAGATAACCTTTGAAACCCGAACAGAAATTTTGAAGAAAATTATTTTCTGCCATTTCGGGTGGCCCAACTTCTGAAGACCATAAGTCATCACCAGTTGACCCGATCGGCTATTATAACCCCATTTCGAAAATGTCATGAAGCGCTCTATAGGCTTGACCAACACAAGTGCCCGTCACCCAAATTTTCGACCTCATCCGGGGCCTCTAAAGCCTTCAAAACTGAGTTCAAAGTTTCTGTACCCTGCTGCCAATACCGAAAATCTTCAATATCTTCCAATATACACTTGATCTGGCAATGAAACTTTACTGGCAGACTTATATGACCAAAATGAACCTACAAGAAAGAAATCAAATCATTCTAAGCACATACAAAAATTACCAAAAATAGTAACTTTCCATAAATAGCAGCTCTGCACAAAATAACCCTTATTGAATATAAAAACATAAATATTTTTGGGTGATGCAAGATTGCTCTTACACCGAGGATGCTCCTGCATCAGACACTCGGGCTAATTTGAGAAGTGACCCTCTCACGACTCAGGTGTGTAGAGGAAAACCAAGACGGTTAACCTCCTCCTTTGTTATCCATGATGAATCTTCAACAGGTTGTCCTTTCCACTTGACCAGATATTCTTCATATGTCCTGTTCCTTGTGCTTCTGCCAACACGACTATCCAGTATATCTTCAATCTCCTTAGTGTCTGAACTAGTTGCTGGAATACTCCACTGTGCTGCTCTGATCTCATCGTCAACACCTCCTTCATGATACTCTGTCAGATCTGAAATGTTAAACACTGGTGAAATATTTAGCTCAGTAGGCAATTCTACCTCATATGCGTTTCTTGAATCATGTTTCTTCAATATCCTGCATGGTCCAAACTTCTTCATTTTCAGCTTGTTATATGTACCAACTGGAAACCGCTCCTTCCTCAAATGAACCATGACTTCATCACCGACCTGAAATTCCTTATACCTCCTTTTCTCATCTACCTTAGCCTTATACTGTGCGTTCATCTTGGTAATATGCTTCCTCACCTCCCCATGGATATTCTTCAAGTGTTCTGCAAAATTCTCAGCTTCAGCACTACTTATTTCTCTTTTATCTATCTTTCTCAATTCAGATGCATTTCTTGGACTACTTCCATATACAATCTGGAATGGTGATTTACCAGTGCTCCTATTGACAGAATTATTGTATGCAAATTCTGCCTGTGGTAAAATCAAATCCCATCCTGTTGGCTTATCTCCAACCAAACATCTCAGCAAATTTCCCAAACTCCTATTCACCACCTCTGTCTGTCCATCAGTCTGTGGATGATGTGATGAACTGAACTTCAAATCTGTCTTCAACTTCTTCCACAATGTACGCCAGAAATATCCAACAAACTTAGTATCTCGATCTGAAACTATGGTCTTTGGCAAACCATGAAGTCTCACTACCTCTCTGAAAAACAATTCTGCTACATGAACAGCATCATTAGTCTTCTTGCAAGGAATGAAATGTGCCATCTTTGAAAATCTGTCAACTACCACAAAAATTGAATCATGTCCCCGCTGTGTCCTCGGTAAACCAAGAACAAAGTCCATGCTGATATCCTCCCAAGGCTTCTCTGGTACAGGTAATGGCTGATACAATCCTGTATTCTACTTCACTCCTTTCGCCATCTGACATACTCTGCAACTCTGTACAAACTTCTTCACATCTTGCTGCAACTGCGGCCAATAATAATTTTCACTAACCAAACCAACGGTTTTATCACGACCAAAATGTCCAGCCAATCCTCCACTATGCTTCTCCTTGATGAGATTCTACCTCATAGAACTTCGTGGAATGCACAACTGACTTCCTCTGAATAGCATATCATCCTGGATGATGAAATCCAACCATTTCGTCCTGTCTAGAGTAACAGGTTCTGTACAAGCTTTCCAAGCTTCACCAAAATCAAGATCCTCTGGATACAAATTCTTGAGTTCCTTGAACCCAACCACTTCAATCTGCATTACTGTCATCAATAGTTTCCTTCTGCTAAGAGCATATGCAACCCTATTAGACTTTCCACTCCTATGTTTCAAAACAAATGTATAACTCTGCAAAAACTCAACCCATTTCAAATGCCTCTGATTCAACTTTCCTTGACTATTCAAATATTGCAAAGCTTGATGATCAGTATACAAAACAAACTCTTTAGGAAGCAGATAATGTCTCCACTTCTTTAATGCCTGAACTATAGCATAAAATTCCTGATCATAAACAGAATAGTTCCTCTTGGCATCATTTAACTTCTCACTGAAATAAGCAACAGGTTTACCTTCTTGGCTCATAACAGCTCGTATTGCAGTACCACTAGCATCACAATCTACTTGAAACACGTTATTAAAATCTAGAAGTGCTAAAACAGGTTGTTCTGTAACTTTTTATTTCAATAATTGAAAACTCTTTTCTGCCCCATTAGTCCACTTAAACTCTTTTCTATCCCCTCTCATTGTTTCATTCAAGGGTCTACAAATACTGCTAAAATTTCGAATAAACTTTCTGTAAAAGCTAGCCAAACCATGAAAAGATCTTACCTTAGTAGCACTCCTTGGAGTAGGCCATTCAAGGATAGCCTGTACCTTCTCTGGGTCCATTTTTAGACCTTCTGCTGAAACTAAAAATCTTAAATACACTAACTCTTTCTTCACAAAACTGCACTTCTTCAAATTAATCATCAATTTCTCTTCTCTCAACTTCTCAAATACCATACGAATATGCATCATATGCTCATCCAATGTCTTACTAAAGATCAAAATATCATCTAGGTAAACAATGAAAAACTTACCCAGAAATTCTTTCAGAACCTCGTTCATGAGCCGCATGAAAGTGCTCGGTGCATTGGTTAGCCCAAAAAGTATGACTAACCACTCATATAGTCCTTCCTTTGTCTTGAAGGCAGTCTTCCATTCATCGCCTTCTCTGATCCGAATCTGGTGATATCCACTATTCAGATCTATCTTTGAGAAATACACAGCTCCACTCAAACAATCCATAATATCATCCATTCGTGGCAATGGAAACCTGTATTTGATTGTGATCTTGTTTATTGCCCTAGAATCTGTACACATCCTCCATTCTCCATTCTTCTTTGGTGCTAATACTACTGGTACAGCACAGGGACTCAGACTCTCACGAATCAATCCTTTCTGTAACAGTTCATGTACTTGTCTGTTCAACTCCTCACTTTCTGCAGGTGTCATTCTGTGTGCTGCCTTATTCGGCAAACTCGCTCCTGGGATCAAGTCCATCTGATGACTGATCTTCTTGACTGGTGGTAATCCATCAGGCACATTATCAGATACAATATCCTGAAACTCATTCAACAAATCTGCAACTTCTACAGGAACATCTTCTACTTCCTCTTTACCAGCTTTTGTAATTAAAGCAAAACATACATGCTTATGCCTCATACCATCTAGGAAATTTCTTCCATCAACAAAAGTTATCCTTGCATTACCACATACCTTTTCTTCAGTCTCCTTCAATGGTTTGAGCTTATGTCGCACTCCATCCTTTGTCAGGGAATAGGTATTCGCACGACCATCATGTACAACACATCTGTCAAACTGCCATGGTCTACCCAACAACATATGACATGCATCTATAGATATGATATCACACAATACCTCATCTTGGTATCCGCCAATCTTGAACTTCACTAGGCATTGTTCATTGACCATGACCTTGTGGTCATCCTGTACCGAAGCAATCCGATATGGATGTGGGTGTTTCTGTCTCTTGAGCTTCAACTTTGTCACCATCTCTTCTGACACCAAATTGTCACTGCTTCCACTATCAATAATCACATCACAACATTTACCTTCACACTTGCACCTGGTGCGAAACAGGCTCCTCCTTTGCTCAAGTTCATTCTCACCACTCAACAGGACTCTTCTATTAATCAACGTTTCTCCTCTTTCAGCATCTTCAGAATTTGATGATCTGGCATCTTCATCTACATCTGCAACTCTGGCTTGGCCTTCATTTCTTCTGTCCGTTCTGCCTTAGCGCTGAGGACATTGAAATGCCCTATGACCTTCTTCTCCACAGTGAAAACATGTTCCACGAAAGCCTCCTCTTCCAGATCCTTGTCCTCTTCCTCTTCCTCTCTGATCTCTATTACTCTGATCCTGGAAATGATTGGAATTATTTCCTCTCTGATTCTGACTGCTACTGGCCTCATCCTTCTTTTTCGGATCTTCATTTCAGCCACCATATGACTGTCCGCCAGATCTTCCACCACGACCTCTTCTATTTTGTCTGCTCTCAAACTTGTTGTTCAGCTTTTCCTCTACTTTTAGGGCAAACTGGTATGCCTCTTCAATATTGTTCATTCGAACCAGATTCAGCTCCTCCTGAATGCTTGGCTTTAACCCATTAAGGTATCGGGCAAATTTCTCTTTATCAGCTTCTGCATGGCCTGTTCTGATGAGAAGTCGATAGAACTCCTCTGTATACTATTGAAGATCTTCCTGCTTGCTTCAAACTTTGCATTTTCTTTAGTAGGTCAAGCTCATAATCAACAGGAATGAACTGTCACTTCAATTTATCCACCATTTGATCCCATCTTGTGATTTTATCTTTCCCTCTTCTATTTCGCTCCAATTGAATTTCTTGCCACCAGATCTTCGCATGACCTTTCAGTCTGGCCTTCGCAAATTTGACCCTATCAGAATCCTCAACATCTTCGTACTCAAAATATTCTTCACATTCATTGATCCAGTCAATCAATTCCTCTAGGTTAAGATTTCCAGAAAATGTAGGAACCTCAATCTTAAGTCTTTTCCCAATCTTAGAAATTGCCCGAAAAAGTCTTTCTTCCTCCTGGTTCACAATTTTAACTTCTCCTTCTTGATATACTTCTTCGGCTTCATCCTCGCTTTCATCTCTAACATTAAGATTCATTCCTCTGTGAATCTCTTATTGCAATGCTTGCACTTGTCTCTGCAGCTCTCTAACCTCAGGTGTTACAACACCAGCTCTTCCACCACGTTCCCTTCGTGGAAGCATTTTTGTGATGCGCGCTGAAACCCTAGCCACGGCCCTGGTGCAAACTACCTCACAGTCGGCGATCTGTTTACACACTCAAGAAAACCTGGCTCTGATACCACATGATGAAGGGTGCTCCCCTTAATACTACAAACACTTAACAGAAATAGAGAAACAACAACAATCATATGCAAGAACAAAAAATTGACTTCTTATTATCTCCACAAATGTGGAATTACAAACTTTCGGAATTACAATATGCAAAGCCACATGGGCATTCCTTACAATATTCTGTAGGACAAAGCCTCAAATCAATACCCAAATCTACTACCCAGAACTATTCTGAACTGCCTAAGACAATAATACAGCCTTCCTTATATAGGCAATTTTTCCACCGCCTGGGAAGGTTCCAGAATTTTTAGCCAATAAGGCCGACCAAACTTAGAATTATTTTATTTTACATTTTATTACATCATAGTCGGCTCAAGATAACCTTTGAAACCCGAACAGAAATTTTGAAGAAAATTATTTTCTGCCATTTCAGGTGGCCCAACTTCCGAAGACCATAAGTCATCACCAGTTGACCCGATCGGCTATTATAACTCCATTTCAGAAACGCCATGAAGCGCTCTACAGGCTTGACCAAGGCAAGTGCCCGTCACCCAAATTTTTGACCTCATCCGGGGCCTCTAAAGCCTTCAAAACTAAGTTCAAAGTTTCTGTACCCTGCTGCCAATACCGAAAATCTTCAATATCTTCCAATATACACTTGATCTGGCAATGAAACTTTACTGGTAGACTTATATGACCAAAATGAACCTCCAAGAAAGAAATCAGATCATTCTGAGCACATACAAAAATTACCAAAAATAGTAACTTTCCATAAATAGCAGCTCTGCACAAAATAACCCTTATTGAATATAAAAACATAAATATTTTTGGGTGATGCAAGATTGCTCTTACACCTAGGATGCTCCTGCATCAGACACCCGGGGTAATTTGAGAAGTGACCCTCTCACGACTCAGGTGTGTAGAGGAAAACCAAGATGGTTAACCTCCTCTTTTGTTATCCATGATGAATCTTCAATAGGTCGTCCTTTCCACTTGACCAGATATTCTTCATATGTCCTGTTCCTTGTGCTTCTGCCAACACGACTATCCAGTATATCTTCAATCTTCTTAGTGTCTGAACTAGTTGCTGGAATACTCCACTGTACTGCTGTGATCTCATCTTCAACACCTCCTTCATGATACTCTGTCAAATCTGAAATGTTAAACACTAGTGAAATATTTAGCTCAGTAGGCAATTCTACCTCATATGCATTTCCTGAATCATGTTTCTTCAATATCCTGCATGGTCCAAACTTTTTCATTTTCAGCTTGTTATATGTACCAACTCAAAACCGCTCCTTCCGCAAATGAACCATGACTTCATCACCGACCTGAAATTCCTTATACCTCTTTTTCTCATCTGCCTTAGCCTTATACTGTGCGTTCATCTTGGTAATATGCTTCCTCACCTCCCCATGGATGTTCTTCAAGTGTTCTGCAAAATCCTCAGCTTCAGCACTACTTATTTCTCTTTTATCTATCTTTCTCAATTCAGATGCATTTCTTGGACTACTTCCATATACAATCTGGAATGGTGATTTACCAGTGCTCCTGTTGACAGAATTATTGTATGCAAATTCTGCTTGTGGTAAAATCAAATCCCATCCTGTTGGCTTATCTCCAACCAAACATCTCAGCAAATTTTCCAAACTCCTATTCACTACCTCTGTCTGTCCATCAGTCTGTGGATGATGTGATGAACTGAACTTCAAATCTATCTTCAACTTCTTCCACAATGTACGCCAGAAATATGCAACAAACTTAGTATCTCGATCTGAAACTATGGTCTTTGGCAAACCATGAAGTCTCACTACCTCTCTGAAAAACAATTCTGCTACATGAACAGCATTATTAGGCTTCTTGCAGGGAATGAAATGTGCCATGTTTGAAAATCTATCAACTACCACAAAAATTGAATCATGTCCCCATTGTGTCCTCGGTAAACCAAGAACAAAGTCCATGCTGATATCCTCCTAAGGCTTCTCTGGTACAGGTAATGGCTGATACAATCCTGTATTCTACTTCACTCCTTTCGCCATCTGACATACTCTGCAACTCTGTACAAACTTCTTCACATCTTGCTGCAACTGCGGCCAATAATAATTCTCACTAACCAAACTAATGGTTTTATCACGACCAAAATGTCCAGCCAATCCTCCACTATGCTTCTCCTTGATGGGATTCTCCCTCATAGAACTTCGTGGAATGCACAACTGACTTCCTCTGAATAGCATATCATCCTGGATGATGAAATCCAACCATTTCGTCCTGTCTAGAGTAACAGTTTCTGTACAAGTTTTCCAAGCTTCACCAAAATCAGGATCTTCTAGATACAAATTCTTGAATTCCTTGAACCCAACCACTTCAATCTGCATTACTGTCATCAATAGTTTCCTTCTGCTAAAAGCATCTGCAACCCTATTAGAATTTCCACTCCTGTGTTTCAAAATAAATGTATAACTCTGCAAAAACTCAACCCATTTCAAATGCCTCTGATTCAACTTTTCTTGACTATTCAAATATAGCAAAGCTTGATGATCAGTATACAAAACAAACTCCTTAGGAAGCAGATAATGTCTCTACTTCTTTAATGCCTGAACTATAGCATAAAATTTTTGATCATAAACAGAATACTTCCTCTTGGCATCATTTAACTTCTCATTGAAATAAGCAACAGATTTACCTTCTTGGCTCATAACAGCTCCTATTGCAGTACCACTAGCATCACAATCTACTTGAAACACCTTATTAAAATCTGGAAGTGCTAAAACAGGTTGTTCTGTAACTTTTTCTTTCAATAATTGAAAACACTTTTCTGCCCCATTAGTCCACTTAAACTCTTTTCTATCCCCTCTCATTGTTTCAGTCAAGGGTCCACAAATACTGCTAAAATTTCGGATAAACTTTCTGTAAAAGCTAGCCAAACCATGAAAAGATCTTACCTCAGTAGCACTCCTTGGAGTAGGCCATTCAAGGATAGCCTGTACCTTCTCTGGGTCCATTTTTAGACCTTCTGCTGAAACTACAAATCCCAAATACACTAACTCTTTCTTCACAAAATTGCACTTCTTCAAATTAATCACCAATTTCTCTTCTCTCAACTTCTCAAATACCATACGAATATGCATCATATGCTCATCTAATGTCTTACTAAATATCAAAATATCATCTAGGTAAACAATGACAAACTTACCTAGAAATTCTTTCAGAACCTCGTTCATGAGCCGCATGAAAATACTCGGTGCATTGGTTAGCCCAAAAGGCATGAATAACCACTCATATAGTCCTTCCTTTGTCTTGAAGGCAGTCTTCCATTCATCGCCTTCTTTGATCCGAATCTGGTGATATCCACTCTTCAGATCTATATTTGAGAAATACACAGCTCCACTCAAACAATCCATAATATCATCCATTCGTGGCAATGGAAACTTGTACTTGATTGTGATCTTGTTTATTGCCCTAGAATCTGTACACATCCTCCATTCTCCATTCTTCTTTGGTGCTAATACTGCTGGTACAGCACAGGGACTCAGACTCTCACGAATCAATCCTTTCTGTAACAGTTCATGTACTTGTCTGTTCAACTCCTCACTTTCTGCAGGTGTCATTCTGTGTGCTGCCTTATTCGGCAAACTCGCTCCTGGGATCAAGTCCATCTGATGACTGATCTTCCTGACTGGTGGTAATCCATCAGGCACATTATCAGATACAATATCCTGAAACTCATTCAACAAATCTGCAACTTCTACAGGAACATCTTCTACTTCCTCTTTACCATTTTTTGAAATTAAAGAAAAACAAACATGCTCATGCCTCATACCATCTAGGAAATTTCTTCCATCAACAAAAGTTATCCTTGCATTACCACATACCTTTTCTTCAGTCTCCTTCAATGGTTTTAGCTTATGTCGCACTCCATCCTTTGTCAGGGAATAGGTATTCGCACGACTATCATGTACAGCACATCTGTCAAACTGCCATGGTCTACCCAACAACATATGACATGCATCCATAGATATGATATCACACAATACCTCATCTTGGTATCCGCCAATCTTGAACTTCACTAGGCATTGTTCATTGACCATGACCTTGTGGTCATCCTGTACCCAGGCAATCCGATATGGATGTGGGTGTTTCTATCTCTTGAGCTTCAATTTTGTCACCATCTCTTCTGACACCAAATTGTCAGTGCTTCCACTATCAATCATCACATCACAACATTTACCTTCACACTTGCACCTGGTGCGAAACAGGCTCCTCCTTTACTCAGGTTCATTCTCACCACTCAACAGAACTCTTCTGTTAATCAATGTTTCTCCTCTTTCAACATCTTCAGAATTTGATGATCTGGCATCTTCATCTACATGTGCAACTCTGGCCTAGCCTTCATTTCTTCTATCCATTCTACCTGGGCGCTGAGGACATTCAAATGCCCTATGACCTTCTTCTCCACAGTGAAAACATGTTCCACGGCAGCCTCCTCTTCCAGATCCTTGTCCTCTTCCTCTTCCTCTCTGATCTCTATTACTCTGATACTGGAAATGATTAGAATTATTTCCTCTCTGATTCTGACTGCTACTAGCCTCATCCTTCTTTTTCGGATCTTCATTTCGGCCACCATATGACCATCCGCCAGATCTTCCACCACGACCTCTTCCATTTTGTCTGCTCTCAAACTTCTTGTTCAGCTTTTCCTCTACTTTTAGGGCAAACTGGTATGCCTCTTCAATACTGTTCATTCGAACCAGATTCAGCTCCTCTTGAATGCTTCGCCTTAACCCATTAAGGTATCGGGCAACTTTCTCTTTATCAGCTTCTGCATGGCCTGTTCTGATGAGAAGTCGATAGAACTCCTCTGTATACTCTGGAACAGATCTTCCTGCTTGCTTCAAACTTTGCATTTTCTTTAGTAGGTCAAGCTCATAATCAACAGGAATGAACTGTCGCTTCAATTTATCCACCATCCGATCCCATCTTGTGATTTTATCTTTCCCTCTTCTATTTCGCTCCAATTGAATTTCTTGCCACCAGATCTTCGCATGACCTTTCAGTCTGGCCATCGCAAATTTGACCCTATCAGGATCCTCAACATCTTCGTACTCAAAATATTCCTCACATTCATTAATCCAGTCAATCAATTCTTTTGGGTTAAGATTTCTAGAAAATGTAAGAACCTCAATCTTAGGTCTTTTCCCAATCTTGGAAATTGCCCGAAAAAGTCTTTCTTCCTCCTGGTTCACAATTTCAACTTCTCTTTCTTGATATTCTTCTTCGGCTTCATCCTCACTTTCATCTCTGACATTAAGATTCATTCATCTGCGAATCTCTTCTTGCAATGCTCACATTTGTCTCTGCAGCTCTCTAACCTCAGGTGTTACAACACCAGCTCTTCCGCCACGTTCCCTTCGTGGAGGCATTTTCGTGATGCGCGCTGAAACCATAGCCACGGCCCTGGTGTAAACTGCCTCACAGTCGGCGATCTGTTTACACACTCAAGAAAACTTGGCTCTGATACCACCTCATGAAGGGTGCTCCCCTTAATACCACAAACACTTAATAGAAATAGAGAAACAACAACAATCATATGCAAGAACAGAAAATTGGCTTCTTATTATCTCCACAAATGTGGAATTACAAACTTTCAGAATTACAATATACAAAGTCACATGGGCATTCCTTACAATATTGTGTAGGACAAAGCCTCAAATCAATACCCAGATCTACTACCCAGAACTATTCTGAACTGCCTAAGACAATAATACAGCCTTCATTATATAGGCAATTTTTCCACCGCCTGGGAAGGTTCCAGAATTTTTAGCCAATAAGGCCGACCAAACTTAGAATTATTTTATTTTACATTTTATTACATCATAGTCGGCTCAAGATAACCTTTGAAACCCGAACAAAAATTTTGAAGAAAATTATTTTCTGCCATTTCAGGTGGCCCAACTTCCGAAGACCATAAGTCATCACCAGTTGACCCGATCGGCTATTATAACCCCATTTCAGAAACACCATGAAGCGCTCTACAGGCTTAACTAGCGCAAGTGCCCGTCACCCAAATTTTTGACCTCATCCAGGGCCTCTAAAGCCTTCAAAACTGAGTTTAAAGTTTCCGTACCCTGCTGCCAATACTGAAAATCTTCAATATCTTCCAATATACACTTGATCTGGCAATGAAACTTTACTGGTAGACTTATATGACCAAAATGAACCTCCAAGAAAGAAATCAGATCATTCTGAGCACATACAAAAATTACCAAAAATAGTAACTTTCCATAAATAGCAGCTCTGCACAAAATAACCCTTATTGAATATAAAAATATAAATATTTTTGGGTGATGCAAGATTGCTCATACACCTAGGATGCTCCTGCATCAGACACCCGGGGTAATTTGAGAAGTGACCCTCTCACGACTCAGGTGTGTAGAGGAAAACCAATACGGTTAACCTCCTCCTTTGTTATCCATGATGAATCTTCAACAGGTCGTCCTTTTCACTTGACCAGATATTCTTCATATGTCCTGTTCCTTGTGCTTCTGCCAACACGACTATCCAGTATATCTTCAATCTCCTTAGTGTCTGAACTAGTTGCAAAATCCTCAGCTTCAGCACTACTTATTTCTCTTTTATCTATCTTTCTCAATTCAGATGCATTTCTTGGACTACTTCCATATACAATCTAGAATGGTGATTTACCAGTGCTCCTGTTGACAGAATTATTGTATGCAAATTCTGCCTGTGGTAAAATCAAATCCCATCCTGTTGGCTTATCTCCAACCAAACATCTCAGCAAATTTTCCAAACTCCTATTCACCACCTCTGTCTGTCCATCAGTCTGTGGATGATGTGATGAATTGAACTTCAAATCTGTCTTCAACTTCTTCCACAATGTATGTTAGAAATATCCAACAAACTTAGTATCTTGATTTGAAACTATGGTCTTTGGCAAACCATGAAGTCTCACTACCTCTCTGAAAAACAATTCTGCTACATGAACAACATCATTAGTCTTCTTGCAGGGAATGAAATGTGCCATCTTTGAAAATCTGTCAACTACCACAAAAATTGAATCATGTCCCCGCTGTGTCCTCGGTAAACCAAGAACAAAGTCCATGCTGATATCCTCCCAAGGCTTCTCTGGTACAGGTAATGGCTGATACAATCTTGTATTCTGCTTCACTCCTTTCGCCATCTGACATAATCTGCAACTCTGTACAAACTTCTTCACATCTTGCTGCAACTGCGGCCAATAATAATTCTCACTAACCAAACCAACGGTTTTATCATGACCAAAATGTCCAGCCAATCCTCCACTATGCTTCTCCTTGATGAGATTCTCCCTCATAGAACTTCGTGGAATGCACAACTGACTTCCTCTGAATAGCATATCATTCTGGATGATGAAATCCAACCATTTCGTCCTATCTAGAGTAACAGGTTCTGTACAAGCTTTCCAAGCTTCACCAAAATCAGGATCCTCTGGATATAAATTCTTGAGTTCCTTGAACCCAACCACTTCAATCTGCATTACTGTCATCAATAGTTGCCTTCTGCTAAGAGCATCTGCAACCCTATTAGACTTTCCACTCCTGTGTTTCAAAACAAATGTATAACTCTGCAAAAACTCAACCCATTTCAAATACCTCTGATTCAACTTTCCTTGACTATTCAAATATTGCAAAGCTTGATGATCAGTATACAAAACAAACTCCTTAGGAAGCAGATAATGTCTCCACTTCTTTAATGCCTGAACTATAGCATAAAATTCCTAATCATAAACAGAATACTTCATCATGGCATCATTTAACTTCTCACTGAAATAAGCAACAGGTTTACCTTCTTGGCTCATAACAGCTCCTATTGCAGTACCACTAGCATCACAATCTACTTGAAACACTTTATTAAAATCTGGAAGTGCTAAAACAAGTTGTTCTGTAATTTTTTGTTTCAATAATTGAAAACTCTTTTCTGCCCCATTAGTCCACTTAAACTCTTTTCTATCCCCTCTCATTATTTCAGTCAAGGGTCCACAAATACTGCTAAAATTTCGGATAAATTTTCTGTAAAAGCTAGCCAAATCATGAAAAGATCTTACCTCAGTAGCACTCCTTGGAGTAGGCCATTCAAGGATAGCCTGTACCTTCTCTGGGTCTATTTTTATACCTTCTGCTGAAACTACAAATCTCAAATACACTAACTCTTTCTTCACAAAACTACACTTCTTCAAATTAATCAGCAATTTCTCTTCTCTCAACTTCTCAAATACCATACGAATATGCATCATATGCTCATCCAATGTCTTACTAAAGATCAAAATATCATCTAGGTAAACAATGACAAACTTACTCAGAAATTCTTTCAGAACCTCGTTCATGAGCCGCATGAAAGTGCTCGGTGCATTGGTTAGCCCAAAAGGCATGACTAACCACTCATATAGTCCTTCCTTTGTCTTGAAGGTAGTCTTCTATTCATCACCTTCTCTGATCTGAATCTAGTGATATCCACTCTTCAGATCTATCTTTGAGAAATACACAGCTCCACTCAAACAATCCATAATATCATCCATTCGTGGCAATGGAAACCTGTACTTGATTGTGATCTTGTTTATTGCCCTAGAATCTGTACACATCCTCCATTCTCCATTCTTCTTTGGTGCTAATAGTGCTGGTACAGCACAGGGACTCAGACTTTCACGAATCAATCCTTTCTGTAACAGTTCATGTACTTGTCTGTTCAACTCCTCACTTTCTGCAAGTGTCATTCTGTGTGCTGCCTTATTCGGCAAACTCGCTCCTAGGATCAAGTCCATCTGATGACTGATCTTCCTAACTAGTGGTAATCCATCAGGCACATTATCGGATACAATATCCTGAAACTCATTCAACAAATCTACAACTTCTACAGGAACATCTTCTACTTCCTCTTTACCAGCTTTTGGAATTAAAGCAAAACATACATGCTCATGCCTCATACCATCTAGGAAATTTCTTCCATCAACAAAAGTTATCCTTGCATTACCACATACCTTTTCTTCAGTCTCCTTCAATGGTTTTAGCTTATGTCGCACTCCATCCTTTGTCAGGGAATAGGTATTCGCATGAACATCATGTACAGCACATCTGTCAAACTGTCATGGTCTACCCAACAACATATGACATGCATCCATAGATATGATATCACACAATACCTCATCTTGGTATCCGCCAATCTTGAACTTCACTAGGCATTGTTCATTGACCATGACCTTGTGGTCATCTTGTACCCAGGCAATCCGATATGGATGTGGGTGTTTCTGTCTTTTGAGCTTCAACTTTGTCACCATCTCTTCTGACACCAAATTGTCAGTGCTTCCACTATCAATAATCACATCACAACATTTACCTTCACACTTGCACCTGGTGCGAAACAGGCTCCTCCTTTGCTCAGGTTCATTCTCACCACTCAACAGGACTCTTCTGTTAATCAACGTTTCTCCTCTTTTATCATCTTCAGAATTTGATGATCTGGCATCTTCATCTACATGTGCAACTCTGGCATGACCTTCATTTCTTCTGTCCGTTCTGCCTTGGCGCTGAGGACATTCAAATGTCCTATGATCTTCTTCTCCACAGTGAAAACATGTTCCACGGAAGCCTCCTCTTCCAGATCCTTGTCCTCTTCCTCTTCCTCTCTGATCTCTATTACTCTGATACTGGAAACGATTGGAATTATTTTCTCTCTGATTCTGACTGCTACTGGCCTCATCTTTCTTTTTCGGATCTTCATTTCGGCCACCATATGACCATCCGCAAGATCTTCCACCACGACCTCTTCCATTTTGTCTGCTCTCAAACTTTTTGTTCAGCTTTTCTTCTACTTTTAGGGAAAACTAGTACGCCTCTTCAATACTGTTCATTCGAACCAGATTTAGCTCCTCCTGAATGCTTGGCCTTAACCCATTAAGGTATCGGGCAACTTTCTCTTTATCAGCTTCTGCATGGCCTGTTCTGATGAGAAGTCGATAGAACTCCTCGGTATACTCTTGAACAGATCTTCCTGCTTGCTTCAAAGTTTACATTTTCTTTAGTAGGTCAAGCTCATAATCAACAGGAATGAACTGTCGCTTCAATTTATCCACAATCCAATCCTATCTTGTGATTTTATCTTTCCCTCTTCTATTTCACTCCAATTGAATTTCTTGCCACCAGATCTTCGCATGACCTTTCAGTCTGGCCTTCACAAATTTGACCCTATCAGGATCCTCAACATCTTCGTACTCAAAATATTCTTCACATTCATTGATCCAGTCAATCAATTCCTCTGGGTTAAGATTTCTAGAAAATGTAGGAACCTCAATCTTAGGTCTTTTCCCAATCTTGAAAATTGCCCAAAAAACTCTTTCTTCCTCCTGGTTCACAATTTCAACTTCTCCTTCTTGATATTCTTCTTCGGCTTCATCCTCGCTTTCGTCTCTGACATTAAGATTCATTCATCTGTGAATATCTTCTTGCAATGCTCGCACTTGTCTCTGCAGCTCTCTAACCTCAGGTGTTACAACACCAGCTCTTCCGCCACGTTCCCTTTGTGGAGGCATTTTCGTGATGCGCGCTAAAACCCTAGCCACGGCCCTGGTGCAAACTGCCTCACAGTCGGCGATCTGTTTACACACTCAAGAAAACTTGGCTCTGATACCACCTGATGAAGGGTGCTCCCCTTAATACCACAAACACTTAACAGAAATAGAGAAACAACAACAATCATATGCAAAAACAGAAAATTGGCTTCTTATTATCTCCACAAATGTGGAATTACAAACTTTCAGAATTACAATATGCAAAGCCACATGGGCATTCCTTACAATATTCTGTAGGACAAAGCCTCAAATCAATACCTAGATCTACTACCCAGAACTATTCTTAACTGCCTAAGATAATAATACAGCCTTCCTTATATAGGCAATTTTTCCACCGACTGGGAAGGTTCCAGAATTTTTAGCCAATAAGGCCGATCAAAATTAGAATTATTTTATTTTACATTTTATTCCATCATAGTCGGTTCAATATCTTCCAATATACACTTGATCTGGCAATGAAATTTTACTGGCAGACTTATATGACCAAAATGAACCTCCAAGAAAGAAATCAGATTATTCTGAGCACATACAAAAATTACCAAAAATAGTAACTTTCCATAAATAGCAGCTCTGCACAAAATAACCCTTATTGAATATAAAAACATAAATATTTTTGGGTGATGCAAGATTGCTCTTACACCCAGGATGCTCCTGCATCAGACCCCCGGGGTAATTTGAGAAGTGACCCTCTTACGACTCAGGTGTGTAGAGGAAAACCAAGACGGTTAACCTCCTCCTTTGTTATCCATGATGAATCTTCAACAGGTCATCCTTTCCACTTGACCAGATATTCTTCATATGTCCTGTTCCTTGTGCTTCTGCCAACACGACTATCCAGTATATCTTCAATCTCCTTAGTGTCTGAACTAGTTTCTGGAATACTCCACTATGCTGCTGTGATCTCATCTTCAACACCTCCTTCATGATACTCTGTCAGATCTGAAATGTTAAACACTGGTGAAATATTTAGCTCAGTAGGCAATTCTACCTCATATGCGTTTCTTGAATCATGTTTCTTCAATATCCTGCATGGTCCAAACTTCTTCATTTTCAGCTTGTTATATGTACCAACTGGAAACCGCTCCTTTCGCAAATGAACCATGACTTCATCACCGACCTGAAATTTCCTATACCTCTTTTTCTCATCTGCCTTAGCCTTATACTGTGCATTCATCTTGGTAATATGCTTCCTCACCTCCCCATGGATGTTCTTAAAGTGTTCTGCAAAATCCTCAGCTTCAGCACTACTTATTTCTCTTTTATCTATCTTTCTCAATTCAGATACATTTCTTGGACTACTTCCATATACAATCTGGAATGGTGATTTACCAGTGCTCCTGTTGACAGAATTATTGTATGCAAATTCTGCCTGTGGTAAAATCAAATCCCATCCTGTTGGCTTATCTCCAACCAAACATCTCAGCAAATTTCCCAAACTCCTATTTACCACCTCTGTCTGACCATCAGTCTGTGGATGATGTGATGAATTGAACTTCAAATCTGTCTTCAACTTCTTCCACAATGTACGCTAGAAATATCCAACAAACTTAGTATCTCGATCTGAAACTATGGTCTTTGGCAAACCATGAAGTCTCACTACCTCTCTGAAAAATAATTCTGCTACATGAACAGCATCATTAGTCTTCTTGCAAGGAATGAAATGTGCCATCTTTGAAAATCTGTTAACTACCACAAAAATTGAATCATGTCCCCGCTGTGTCCTCGGTAAACCAAGAACAAAGTCCATGCTGATATCCTCCCAAAGCTTCTCTGGTATAGGTAATGGCTGATACAATCCTATATTTTGCTTCACTCCTTTTGCCATCTGACATACTCTGCAACTCTGTACAAACTTCTTCACATCTTGCTGCAACTGCGGCCAATAATAATTCTCACTAACCAAACCAACGGTTTTATCACGACTAAAATATCCAGCAAATCTTCCACTATACTTCTCCTTGATGAGATTCTCCCTCATAGAACTTCGTGGAATGCACAACTGACTTCCTCTGAATAGCATATCATCCTGGATGATGAAATCTAAATATTTCGTCCTGTCTAGAGTAACAGGTTCTGTACAAGCTTTCTAAGCTTCACCAAAATCAGGATCCTCTGGATACAAATTCTTGATTTCCTTGAACCCAACCACTTCAATCTGCATTACTGTCATCAATAGTTGCCTTCTGCTAAGAGCATCTGCAACCCTATTAGACTTTCCACTCCTGTGTTTCAAAATAAATGTATAACTCTGCAAAAACTCAACCTATTTCAAATACCTCTGATTCAACTTTCCTTGACTATTCAAATATTGCAAAGCTTGATGATCAGTATATAAAAAAAACTCCTTAGGAAGCAGATAATGTCTCCACTTCTTTAATGCCTGAACTATTGCATAAAATTCTTGATCATAAATAGAATACTTCCTCTTGGCATCATTTAACTTCTCACTGAAATAAGCAACAGGTTTACCTTCTTGGCTCATAATAGCTCCTATTGCAGTACCACTAGCATCACAATCTACTTGAAATACCTTATTAAAATCTGGAAGTGCTAAAATAGGTTGTTCTGTAACTTTTTGTTTCAATAATTGAAAACTCTTTTCTACCCCATTAGTCCACTTAAACTCTTTTCTATCTCCTCTCATTGTTTCAGTCAAGGGTCCACAAATACTGCTAAAATTTCGGATAAACTTTCTGTAAAAGCTAGCCAAACCATGAAAAGATCTTACCTCAGTAGCACTCCTTGGAGTAGGCCATTCAAGGATAACCTGTACCTTCTCTGGGTCCATTTTTAGACCTTCTGCTGAAACTACAAATCCCAAATACACTAACTCTTTCTTCACAAAACTGCACTTTTTCAAATTAATCAGTAATTTCTCTTCTCTCAACTTCTCAAATACCATACGAATATGCATCATATGCTCATCCAATGTCTTACTAAAGATCAAAATATCATCTAGGTAAACAATGACAAACTTACCTAGAAATTCTTTCAGAACCTCGTTCATGAGCCGCATGAAAGTGCTCGGTGCATTGGTTAGCCCAAAACACATGACTAACCACTCATATAGTCCTTCCTTTTTTTTGAAGGCAGTCTTCCATTCATCGCCTTCTCTGATCCGAATCTGGTGATATCCACTCTTCAGATCTATCTTTGAGAAATACACAGCTCCACTCAAACAATTCATAATATCATCCATTCGTGGCAATGGAAACCTGTACTTGATTGTGATCTTGTTTATTGCCCTAGAATCTATACACATCCTCCATTCTCCATTCTTCTTTGGTGCTAATACTGCTGGTACAGCACAGGGACTCAGACTCTCACGAATCAATCCTTTCTGTAACAGTTCATGTACTTGTCTGTTCAACTCCTCACTTTCTGCAGGTGTCATTCTGTGTGCTGCCTTATTTGGCAAACTCGCTCCTGGGATCAAGTCCATCTGATGACTGATCTTCCTAACTGGTGGTAATCCATCAGGCACATTATCAGATACAATATCCTGAAACTCATTCAACAAATCTACAACTTCTACAGGAACATCTTCTACTTCCTCTTTACCAGCTTTTGGAATTAAAGCAAAACATACATGCTCATGCCTCATACCATCTAAGAAATTTCTTCCATCAACAAAAGTTATCCTTGCATTACCACATACCTTTTCTTCAGTCTCCTTCAATGGTTTTACCTTATGTCGCACTCCATCCTTTGTCAAGGAGTAGGTATTCGCACGACCATCATGTACAGCACATCTGTCAAACTGTCATGGTCTACCCAACAACATATGACATGCATCCATAGATATGATATCACACAATACCTCATCTTGGTATCCGCCAATCTTCAACTTCACTAGGCATTGTTCATTGACCATGACCTTGTGGTCATCCTGTACCCAGGCAATCCGATATGGATGTGGGTGTTTCTGTCTCTTGAGTTTCAACTTTGTCACCATCTCTTCTGACACCAAATTGTCAGTGCTTCCACTATCAATAATCACATCACAACATTTACCTTGACACTTGCACCTGGTGTGAAACAAGCTCCTCCTTTGCTCAGTTTCATTCTCACCACTCAACAAGACTCTTCTGTTAATCAACGTTTCTCCTCTTTCAGCATCTTCAGAATTTGATGATCTGGCATCTTCATC
Organism: Chamaecyparis obtusa; assembly: GCA_027943335.1. Lineage (NCBI taxonomy): Eukaryota > Viridiplantae > Streptophyta > Pinopsida > Cupressales > Cupressaceae > Chamaecyparis > Chamaecyparis obtusa. The sequence continues at coordinate 394,576 of BSBK01011391.1, forward strand.
TACATGTGGAACTCTGGCCTGGCCTTCATTTCTTCTGTCCGTTCTGCCTTGGCACTGAGGACATTCAAATGCCCTATGACCTTCTTCTCCACAATGAAAACATGTTCCACGGAAGCCTCCTCTTCCAGATCCTTGTCCTCTTCCTCTTCCTCTCTGATCTCTATTACTCTGATCATGGAAACGATTGGAATTATTTCCTCTCTGATTCTTACTTATACTGGCCTCATCTTTCTTTTTCAGATCTTCATTTCAGCCACTATATGACCGTCCGCCAGATCTTCCACCACGACCTCTTCCATTTTGTCTGCTCTCAAACTTCTTGTTCAGCTTTTCCTCTACTTTTAGGGCAAACTGGTATGCCTCTTCAATACTGTTCATTCAAACCAGATTCAGCTCCTCCTAAATGCTTGGCCTTAACCGATTAAGGTATCAGGCAACTTTCTCTTTATCAGCTTCTGCATGGCCTATTCTGATGAGAAGTCGATAGAACTCCTCTGTATACTCTTGAACAGATCTTCCTGCTTGCTTCAAACTTTGCATTTTCTTTAGTAGGTCAAGCTCATAATCAACAGGAATAAACTGTCGCTTCAATTTATCCACCATCCGATCCCATCTTGTGATTTTATCTTTCCCTCTTCTATTTCACTCCAATTGAATTTCTTGCCACCAGATCTTCGCATGACCTTTCAGTCTGGCCTTCGCAAATTTGACCCTATCAGGATCCTCAACATCTTCGTACTCAAAATATTCCTCACATTCATTGATCCAGTCAATCAATTCCTCTGGGTTAAGATTTCCAGAAAATGTAGGAACCTCAATCTTAGGTCTTTTCCCAATCTTGGAAATTGCCCGAAAAAGCCTATCTTCCTCCTGGTTCACAATTTCAACTTCTCCTTCTTGATATTCTTCTTCGGCTTCATCCTCGCTTTCGTCTCTGACATTAAGATTCATTCCTCTGCGAATCTCTTCTTGCAATGCTCGCACTTGTCTCTGCAGCTCTCTAACCTCAGGTGTTACAACACCAGCTCTTCCGCCACGTTCCCTTCGTGGAGGCATTTTCGTGATGCGTGCCGAAACCCTAGCCACGGCCCTGGTGCAAACTGCCTCACAGTCGACGATCTGTTTACACACTCAAGAAAACCTCGCTCTGATACCACCTGATGAAGGGTTCTCCCCTTAATACCACAAACACTTAACAGAAATAGAGAAACAACAACAATCATATGCAAGAACAGAAAATTGGCTTCTTATTATCTCCACAAATGTGGAATTAAAAACTTTCAGAATTACAATATGCAAAGCCACATGGGCATTCCTTACAATATTCTGTAGGACAAAGCCTCAAATCAATACCCAGATCTACTACCCAGAACTATTCTGAACTGCCTAAGACAATAATACAGCCTTCCTTATATAGGCAATTTTTCCACCGCTTGGGAAGGTTCCAGAATTTTTAGCCAATAAGGCCGACCAAAATTAGAATTATTTTATTTTACATTTTATTACATCATAGTCGGCTCAAGATAACCTTTGAAACCCGAACAAAAATTTTGAAGAAAATTATTTTCTGCCATTTCGGGTGGCCCAACTTCCGAAGACCATAAGTCATCACCAGTTGACCCGATCGGCTATTATAACCCCATTTCGGAAATGCCATGAAGCGCTCTACAGGCTTGACTAGCGCAAGTGCCCATCACCCAAATTTTTGACCTCATCCGGGGCCTCTAAAGAATTCAAAACTGAGTTTAAAGTTTCTGTACCCTGTTGCTAATACCCAAAATCTTCAATATCTTCCAATATACACTTGATCTGGCAATGAAAATTTACTGGCAGACTTATATGACAAAAATGAACCTCCAAGAAAGAAATTAGATCATTCTGAGCACATACAAAAATTACCAAAAATAGTAACTTTCCATAAATAGCAGCTCTGCACAAAATAACCCTTATTGAATATAAAAACATAAATATTTTTGGGTGATGCAAGATTGCTCTTACACCCAGGATGCTCCAGCATCAGACACCCGGGGTAATTTGAGAAGTGACCGTCTCACGACTCAGGTGTGTAGAGGAAAACCAAGACGGTTAACCTCCTCCTTTGTTATCCATGATGAATCTTCAACAGGTCATCCTTTCCACTTGACCAGATATTCTTCATATGTCCTGTTCCTTGTGCTTCTGCCAACACGACTATCCAGTATATCTTCAATCTCTTTAGTGTCTGAACTAGTTGCTGGAATACTCCACTGTGCTGCTGTGATCTCATCTTCAACACCTCCTTCATGATACTTTGTCAGATCTGAAATGTTAAACACTAGTGAAATATTTAGCTCAGTAGGCAATTCTACCTCATATGTATTTCCTGAATCATGTTTCTTCAATATCCTGCATGGTCCAAACTTCTTCATTTTCAGCTTGTTATATGTACCAACTGGAAACCACTCCTTCCGCAAATGAACCATGACTTCATCACCGACCTGAAATTCCTTATACCTCCTTTTCTCATCTGCCTTAGCCTTATACTGTGCGTTCATCTTGGGAATATGCTTCCTCACCTCCCCATGGATGTTCTTCAAGTGTTCTGCAAAATCCTCAGCTTCAGCACTACTTATTTCTCTTTTATCTATCTTTCTCAATTCAGATGCATTTCTTGGACTACTTCCATATACAATCTGGAATGGTGATTTACCAGTGCTCCTGTTGACAGAATTATTGTATGCAAATTCTGCCTGTGGTAAAATCAAATCCCATCCTGTTGGCTTATCTCCAACCAAACATCTCAGCAAATTTCCCAAACTCCTATTCACCACCTCTGTCTGTCCATCAGTCTGTGGATGATGTGATGAACTGAACTTCAAATCTGTCTTCAACTTCTTCCACAATGTACGCCAGAAATATCGAACAAACTTAGTATCTCGATCTAAAACTATGGTCTTTGGCAAACCATGAAGTCTCACTACCTCTCTGAAAAACAATTCTGCTACATGAACAGCATCATTAGTCTTCTTGCAGGGAATGAAATGTGTCATCTTTGAAAATCTGTCAACTACCACAAAAATTGAATCATGTCCCCGCTGTGTCCTCGGTAAACCAAGAACAAAGTCCATGTTGATATCCTCCCAAGGCTTCTCTGGTACAGGTAATGGCTGATACAATTCTTTATTCTGCTTCACTCCTTTCGCCATCTGACATACTCTGTAACTCTGTACAAACTTCTTCACATCTTACTGCAACTGCGGCCAATAATAATTCTCACTAACCAAACCAACGGTTTTATCATGACCAAAATGTCCAGCCAATCCTCCACTATGCTTCTCCTTGATGAGATTCTCCCTCATAGAACTTCGTGGAATGCACAACTGACTTCCTCTGAATACCATATCATCTTGGATGATAAAATCCAACCATTTCGTCCTGTCTAGAGTAACAGGTTCTGTACAAGCTTTCCAAGCTTCACCAAAATCAGGATCCTCTGGATACAAATTCTTGAGTTCCTTGAACCCAACCACTTCAATCTGCATTACTGTCATCAATAGTTGCCTTCTGCTAAGAGCATCTGCAACCCTATTAGACTTTCCACTCCTGTGTTTCAAAACAAATGTATAACTCGGCAAAAACTCAACCCATTTCAAATGCCTCTGATTCAACTTTCCTTGACTATTCAAATATTGCAAAGTTTGATGATCAGTATACAAAACAAACTCCTTAGGAAGCAGATAATGTCTCCACTTCTTTATTGCCTGAACTATAGCATAAAATTCTTGATCATAAAAAGAACACTTCCTCTTGGCATCATTTAACTTCTCACTGAAATAAGCAACAGGTTTACCTTCTTGGCTCATAACAGCTCCTATTGCAGTACCACTAGCATCACAATCTATTTGAAACACCTTATTAAAATCTGGAAGTGCTAAAACAGGTTGTTCTGTAACTTTTTCTTTCAATAATTGAAAACTCTTTTCTGCCCCATTAGTCCACTTAAACTCTTTTCTATCCCCTCTCATTGTTTCAGTCAAGGGTCCACAAATACTCCTAAAATTTCGGATAAACTTTCTATAAAAGCTAGCCAAACCATGAAAAGATCTTACCTCAGTAGCACTCCTTGGAGTAGGCCATTCAAGGATAGCCTGTACCTTCTCTGGGTCCATTTTTAGACCTTCTGCTGAAACTACAAATCACAAATACACTAACTCTTTCTTCACAAAACTGCACTTCTTCAAATTAATCAGCAATTTCTCTTCTCTCAACTTCTCAAATACCATACGAATATGCATCATATGCTCATCCAATGTCTTACTAAAGATCAAAATATCATCTAGGTAAACAATGACAAACTTACCCAAAAATTCTTCCAGAACCTCGTTCATGAGCCGCATGAAAGTGCTCGGTGCATTGGTTAGCCCAAAAGGCATGACTAACCACTCATATAGTCCTTCCTTTGTCTTGAAGGCAGTCTTCCATTCATCGCCTTCTCTGATCCGAATCTGGTGATATCCACTCTTCAGATCTATCTTTGAGAAATACACAGCTCCACTCAAACAATCCATAATATCATCCATTCGTGGTAATGGAAACCTGTACTTCATTGTGATCTTATTTATTGCCCTAGAATCTGTACACATCCTCCATTCTCCATTTTTCTTTAGTACTAATACTGCTCGTACAGCACAGGCACTCAGACTCTCACGAATCAATCCTTTCTGTAACTGTTCATGTACTTATCTGTTCAACTCCTCACTTTCTGCAGGTGTCATTCTGTGTGCTGCCTTATTCGGCAAACTCGATCCTAGGATCAAGTCCATCCGATGACTGATCTTCCTGACTGGTGGTAATCCATCAGGCACATTATTGGATACAATATCTTGAAACTCATTCAACAAATCTGCAACTTCTACAGGAACATCTTCTAATTTCTCTTTACCAGCTTTTGCAATTAAAGAAAAACATACATGCTCATGCCTCATACCATCTAGAAAATTTTTTCCATCAACAAAAGTTATCCTTGCATTACCATATACCTTTTCTTCAGTCTCCTTCAATGGTTTTAGCTTATGTCGCACTCCATCATTTGTCAGGGAATACGTATTCGCACGACCATCATGTACAGCACATCTGTCAAACTGCCATGGTCTACCCAACAACATATGACATGCATCCATAGATATGATATCACACAATACCTCATCTTGGTATCCGCCAATCTTGAACTTCACTAGGCATTGTTCATTGACCATGACCTTGTGGTCATCCTGTACCTAGGCAATCCAATATGGATGTGGGTGTTTCTGTCTCTTGAGCTTCAACTTTGTCACCATCTCTTCTGACACCAAATTGTCAGTGCTTCCACTATCAATAATCACATCACAACATTTACCTTCACACTTGCACCTGGTGTGAAACAGGCTCCTCCTTTGCTCAGGTTCATTCTCACCACTCAACAGGACTCTTCTGTTAATCAACGTTTCTCCTCTTTCAGCATCTTCAAAATTTGATGATCTGGCATCTTCATCTACATGTGCAACTCTGGCCTGGCCTTCATTTCTTCTATCCGTTCTGCCTTAGCGCTGAGGACATTCAAATGCCCTATGACCTTCTCCACAGTGAAAACATGTTCCACGGAAGCCTCCTCTTCCAGATCCTTGTCCTCTTCCTCTTCCTCTCTGATCTCTATTACTCTGATCCTGGAAATGATTGGAATTATTTCCTCTCTGATTCTGACTGCTACTGGCCTCATCCTTCTTTTTCGGATCTTCATTTCGGCCACCATATGACCATCCGCCAGATCTTCCACCACGACCTCTTCCATTTTGTCTGCTCTCAAACTTGTTGTTCAGCTTTTCCTCTACTTTTAGGGCAAACTGGTATGCCTCTTCAATACTGTTCATTCGAACCAGATTCAGCTCCTCCTGAATGCTTGGCCTTAACCCATTAAAGTATCGGGAAACTTTCTCTTTATCAGCTTTTGTATGGCCTGTTCTGATGAGAAGTCGATAGAACTCCTCTGTATACTCTTGAACAGATCTTCCTGCTTGCTTCAAACTTTGCATTTTCTTTAGTAGGTCAAGCTCATAATCAACAAGAATGAACTGTCGCTTCAATTTATCCACCATCCGATCCCATCTTGTGATTTTATCTTTCCCTCTTCTATTTCGCTCCAATTGAATTTCTTGCCACCAGATCTTCGCATGACCTTTCAGTCTGGCCTTCGCAAATTTGACCCTATCAGGATCCTCAACATCTTCATACTCAAAATATTCCTCACATTCATTGATCCAGTCAATCAATTCCTCTGGGTTAAGATTTCCAGATTATGTAGGAACTCCAATCTTAGGTCTTTTCCCAATCTTGGAAATTGCCCGAAAAAGTCTTTCTTCCTCCTAGTTCACAATTTCAACTTCTCCTTCTTGATATTCTTCTTCGGCTTCATCCTCACTTTCGTCTTTGACATTAAGATTCATTCCTCTGCGAATCTCTTCTTGCAATGCTCGCACTTATCTCTGCAGCTCTCTAACCTCAGGTGTTACAACACCAGCTCTTCCGCCACGTTCCCTTCGTGGAGGCATTTTCGTGATACGCGCTAAAACCCTAGCCACGGCCCTGGTGCAAACTGCCTCACAGTCGGCGATCTGTTTACACACTCAAGAAAACCTGGCTCTGATACCACCTGATGAAGGGTGCTCCCCTTAATACCACAAACACTTAACAGAAATAGAGAAACAACAACAATCATATGCAAGAACAGAAAATTGGCTTCTTATTATCTCCACAAATGTGGAATTACAAACTTTCAGAATTACAATATGCAAAGCCACATGGGCATTCTTTAAATATATTCTGTAGGACATAGCCTCAAATCAATACCCAGATCTACTACCCAGAACTATTCTGAACTGCCTAAGACAATAATACAGCCTTCCTTATATAGGCAATTTTTCCACCGCCTGGGAAGGTTCCAGAATTTTTAGCCAATAAGGCCGACCAAACTTAGAATTATTTTATTTTACATTTTATTACATCATATTCGGCTCAAGATAACCTTTGAAACCCGAACAGAAATTTTGAAGAAAATTATTTTCTGCCATTTCGGGTGGCCCAACTTCCGAAGACCATAAGTCATCACCAGTTGACCCGATCGGCTATTATAACCCCATTTCGAAAACGCCATGAAGCGCTCTACAGGCTTGACCAGCACAAGTGCCCGTCACCCAAATTTTTGACCTCATCCGGGGACTCTAAAGCCTTCAAAACTGAGTTCAAAGTTTTTGTACCCTGCTGCCAATACCAAAAATTTTCAATATCTTCCAATATACACTTGATCTGGCAATGAAACTTTACTGGCAGACTTATATGACCAAAATGAACCTCCAAAAAAGAAATTAGATCATTCTGAGCACATACAAAAATTACCAAAAATAGTAACTTTCCATAAATAGCAGCTCTGCACAAAGTAACCCTTATTGAATATAAAAACATAAATATTTTTGGGTGATGCAAGATTGCTCTTACACCCAGGATGCTCCTGCATCAGACACCTGGGGTAATTTGAGAAGTGACCCTCTCACGACTCAGGTGTGTAAAGGAAAACTAAGACGGTTAACCTCCTCCTTTGTTATCCATGATGAATCTTCAACAAGTCATCCTTTCCACTTGACCAGATATTCTTCATATGTCCTGTTCCTTGTGCTTCTGCCAACACGACTATCCAGTATATCTTCAATCTCCTTAGTGTCTGAACTAGTTGCTGGAATACTCCACTGTGCTGCTGTGATCTCATCTTCAACACCTCCTTCACGATACTCTATCAGATCTGAAATGTTAAACACTGGTGAAATATTTAGCTCAGTAGGCAATTCTACCTCATATGCGTTTCCTAAATCATGTTTCTTCAATATCCTGCATGGTCCAAACTTCTTCATTTTCAGCTTGTTATATGTACCAACTGGAAACCGCTCCTTCCGCAAATGAACCATGACTTCATCACCGATTTGAAATTCCTTATACTTTCTTTTCTCATCTGCCTTAGCCTTATACTGTGCGTTCATCTTGGTAATATGCTTCCTCACCTCCCCATGGATGTTCTTCAAGTGTTCTGCAAAATCCTCAGCTTCAGCACTACTTATTTCTCTTTTATCTATCTTTCTCAATTCAGATGCATTTCTTGGACTACTTCCATATACAATCTGGAATGGTGATTTACCAGTGCTCCTGTTGACAGAATTATTGTATGCAAATTCTGCCTGTGGTAAAATCAAATCCCATCCTGTTGGCTTATCTCCAACCAAACATCTCAGCAAATTTCCCAAACTCCTATTCACCACCTCTGTCTGTCCATCAGTCTGTGGATGATGTGATGAACTGAACTTCAAATCTGTCTTCAACTTCTTCCACAATGTACGTCAGAAATATCCAAAAAACTTAGTATCTCGATCTGAAACTATGGTCTTTGGCAAACCATGAAGTCTCACTACCTCTCTGAAAAACAATTCTACTACATGAACAGCATCATTAGTCTTCTTGCAGGGAATGAAATGTGCCATCTTTGAAAATCTGTCAACTACCACAAAAATTGAATCATGTCCCCGCTGTGTCCTCGGTAAACCAAGAACAAAGTCCATGCTGATATCCTCCCAAGGCTTCTCTGGTACAGGTAATGGCTGATACAATCCTGTATTCTGCTTCACTCCTTTCGCCATCTGACATACTCTGCAACTCTGTAAAAACTTCTTCACATCTTGCTGCAACTGCGCCCAATAATAATTCTCACTAACCAAACCAATGGTTTTATCATGACCAAAATGTCCAGCCAATCCTCCACTATGCTTCTCCTTGATGAGATTCTCCCTCATAGAACTTCATGGAATGCACAACTGACTTCCTCTGAATAGCATATCATCCTGGATGATGAAATCCAACCATTTCGTCCTGTCGAGAGTAACAGGTTCTGTACAAGCTTTCCAAGCTTCACCAAAATCAGGATCCTCTGGATACAAATTCTTGAGTTCCTTGAACCCAACCACTTCAATCTGCATTACTATCATCAATAGTTGCCTTCTGCTAAGAGCATCTGCAACCCTATTAGACTTTTCACTCCTGTGTTTCAAAACAAATGTATAACTCTGCAAAAACTCAACCCATTTCAAATGCCTCTGATTCAACTTTCCTTGACTATTCAAATATTGCAAAGCTTGATGATCAGTATACAAAACAAACTCCTTAGGAAGCAGATAATTTCTCCACTTCTTTAATGCCTGAACTATAGCATAAAATTCTTGATCATAAACAGAATACTTCCTCTTGGCATCATTTAACTTCGCACTGAAATAAGCAACAGGTTTACCTTCTTGGCTCATAACAGCTCCTATTGCAGTACCACTAGCATCACAATCTACTTGAAACACCTTATTAAAATCTAGAAGTGCTAAAACAGGTTGTTCTATAACTTTTTGTTTCAATAATTGAAAACTCTTTTCTGCCCCATTAGTCCACTTAAACTCTTTTCTATCCCCTCTCATTGTTTCAGTCAAGGGTCCACAAATATTGCTAAAATTTTGAATAAACTTTCTGTAAAAGCTAGCCAAACCATGAAAAGATCTTACCTCAGTAGCACTCCTTGGAGTAGGCCATTCAAGGATAGCCTGTACCTTCTCTGGGTCCATTTTTAGACCTTCTGCTAAAACTACAAATCCCAAATACACTAACTCTTTCTTCACAAAACTGCACTTCTTCAAATTAATCAGCAATTTCTCTTCTCTCAACTTCTCAAATACCATACGAATATGCATCATATGCTCATCCAATGTCTTACTAAAGATCAAAATATCATCTAGATAAACAATGACAAACATACCCAGAAATTCTTTCAGAACCTCGTTCATGAGCCGCATGAAAGTGCTCGGTGCATTGGTTAGCCCAAAAGGCATGACTAACCACTCATATAGTCCTTCCTTTGTCTTGAAGGCAGTCTTCCATTCATCGCCTTCTCTGATCCGAATCTGGTGATATCTACTCTTCAGATCTATCTTTGAGAAATACACAGCTCCACTCAAACAATCTATAATATCATCCATTCGTGGCAATGGAAACCTATACTTGATTGTGATCTTGTTTATTGCCTTAGAATCTGTACACATCCTCCATTCTCTATTCTGCTTTGGTGCTAATACTGCTGGTACAGCACAGGGACTCAGACTCTCACGAATCAATCCTTTCTGTAACAGTTCATGTACTTGTCTGTTCAACTCCTCACTTTCTGCAGGTGTCATTCTGTGTGCTGCCTTATTCGGCAAACTCGCTCCTGGGATCAAGTCCATCTGATGACTGATCTTCCTGACTGGTGGTAATCCATCAGGCACATTATCGGATACAATATCTTGAAACTCATTCAACAAATCTGCAACTTCTACAGAAACATCTTCTACTTCCTCTTTACCAGCTTTTAGAATTAAAGCAAAACATACATGCTCATGCCTCATACCATCTAAGAAATTTTTTCCATCAACAAAAGTTATCCTTGCATTACCACATACCTTTTCTTCAGTCTCCTTCAATGGTTTTAGCTTATGTCGCACTCCATCCTTTGTCAGGGAATAGGTATTCAGAGGACCATCATGTACAGCACATCTGTCAAACTGCCATGGTCTACCCAACAACATATGACATGCATCCATAGATATGATATCACACAATACCTCATCTTGGTATTCGCCAATCTTGAACTTCACTAGGCATTGTTCATTGACCATGACCTTGTGGTCATCCTGTACCCAGACAATCCGATATGGATGTGGGTGTTTTTGTCTCTTGAGCTTCAACTTTGTCACCATCTCTTCTGACACCAAATTGTCAGTGCTTCCACTATCAATAATCACATCACAACATTTACCTTCACACTTGCACCTGGTGCGAAATAGGCTCCTCCTTTGCTCAGGTTCATTGTCACCACTCAACAGGACTCTTCTGTTAATCAACGTTTCTCCTCTTTCAGCATCTTCAAAATTTGATGATCTGGCATCTTCATCTATATGTGCAACTCTGGCCTGGCCTTCATTTCTTCTGTCTGTTCTGCCTTGGCGCTGAGGACATTCAAATGCCCTATGACCTTCTTCTCCACAGTGAAAACATGTTCCACGGAACCCTCCTCTTCCAGATCCTTGTCCTCTTCCACTTCCTCTCTGATCTCTATTACTCTGATCTTGGAAATGATTGGAATTATTTCCTCTCTGATTCTTACTCCTACTGGCCTCATCCTTCTTTTTCGGATCTTCATTTCGGCCACCATATGACCATCCGCCAGATCTTCCACCACGACCTCTTCCATTTTGTCTGCTCTCAAACTTCTTGTTCAGCTTTTCCTCTACTTTTAGGGAAAACTGGTATGCCTCTTCAATACTGTTCATTCGAACCAGATTCAGCTCCTCCTGAATGCTTGGCCTTAACCCATTAAGGTATCGAGAAACTTTCTCTTTATCAGCTTCTGCATGGCCTGTTCTGATGAGAAGTCGATAGAACTCCTCTGTATACTCTTGAACAGATCTTCCTGCTTGCTTCAAACTTTGCATTTTCTTTAGTAGGTCAAGCTCATAATCAACAGGAATGAACTGTCGCTTCAATTTATCCACCATCCAATCTCATCTTGTGATTTTATCTTTCCCTCTTCTATTTCGCTCCAATTGAATTTCTTGCCACCAGATCTTCGCATGACCTTTCAGTCTGGCCTTCGCAAATTTGACCCTATCAGGATCCTCAACATCTTCGTACTCAAAATATTCCTCACATTCATTGATCCAGTCAATCAATTCCTCTGGGTTAAGATTTCCAAAAAATGTAGGAACCTCAATCTTAGGTCTTTTCCCAATCTTGGAAATTGCCCGAAAAAGTCTTTCTTCCTCCTAGTTCACAATTTCAACTTCTCCTTCTTGATATTCTTCTTCAGCTTCATCCTCGCTTTCATCTCTGACATTAAGATTCATTCCTCTGTGAATCTCTTCTTGCAATGCTCGCACTTGTCTCTGCAGCTCTCTAACCTCAGGTGTTACAACACCAGCTCTTCCGCCACTTTCCCTTCGTGGAGGCATTTTCATGATGCGCGCTGAAACCCTAGCCATGGCCCTGGTTCAAACTTCCTCACAGTCAGTGATCTGTTTACACACTCAAGAAAACCTGGCTCTGATACCACCTGATGAAGGGTGCTCCCCTTAATACCACAAACACTTAACAGAAATAGAGAAACAACAACAATCATATGCAAGAACAGAAAATTGGCTTCTTATTATCTCCACATATGTGGAATTACAAACTTTCAGAATTACAATATGCAAAGCCACATGGGCATTCTTTACAATATTCTATAGGACAAAGCCTCAAATCAATACCCAGATCTACTACCCAGAACTATTCTGAACTGCCTAAGACAATAATACAGCCTTCCTTATATAGGCAATTTTTCCACCGCCTGGGAAGGTTCCAAAATTTTTAGCCAATAAGGCCGACCAAACTTAGAATTATTTTATTTTACATTTTATTACATCATAGTCGGCTCAAGATAACCTTTGAAACCCGAACAGAAATTTTGAAGAAAATTATTTTCTGCCATTTCAGGTGGCCCAACTTCCGAAGACCATAAGTCATCACCAGTTGACCCGATCGGCTATTATAACCCCATTTCAGAAACACCATGAAGCGCTCTACAGGCTTGACCCATGCAAGCGCATGTCACCCAAATTTTTGACCTCATCCGGGGCCTCTAAAGCCTTCAAAACTGAGTTCAAAGTTTCTGTACCCTGCTGCCAATACCGAAAATCTTCAATATCTTCCAATATACAGTTGATCTGGCAATGAAACTTTACTGGCAGGCTTATATGACCAAAATGAACCTCCAAGAAAGAAATCAGATCATTCTGAGCACATACAAAAATTACCAAAAATAGTAACTTTCCATAAATAGCAGCTCTGCACAAAATAACCCTTATTGAATATAAAAACATAAATATTTTTGGGTGATGCAAGATTGCTCTTACACCCAGGATGCTCCTACATCATGGACCCACCTGGAAACTCTTTTTTAAGTCATTCAGTGACTGCATGACTAAAGACTTCTAAGTCACAAAATACATTTGTTAACTCCAGTTGGGTCAATCGATTCAGCGAACACTACTGTCGCTGAATAGCTAAACCTTTTGGCTAACCCTAGTTTTATTAAGCGAACAAGAGAAACCCATTTATTCGCTGATTCACAGAATACCTTTAACCGCTTATGAGAATCCAGCCTACATTTGGTGAACTAGCGATTGAAGACAATCTCTAGGTCATTGAGAACTTTAGGGCTTCACTAACTTATCCTACAATCTTGTGAATACACATATCCACGCACTTGCCACATCATTTAGAGCACTATTGTTTTATCACATGAATACATGACCAAAGGGAACTTATCGGAGCTACCAAATACTATCATTAAACCTGGGCCCAGACCTGCCACCTGGAAATCTTTGTCAGCACCTAACAACCAATTATATTTGAGCACCTTAGTATGCCTGGCAATATGGTCCCACTAACAAGTCTGAACACTTGGAAAATCTGATGGCTGGCGCATAATCTCATATGTCAGAAAGATTCCATGCGCTTTTATGCCAGCCATAGATCTTATTCCTCTAACATCTCTGCAGACATTTCTGACACGGTCCCACTGCAACATCCAAGTCATCATTATGTGGACCAATGAGAGATGAGCACATCATCATCCAAGGACCCACCTACAAGGCTCTGACAATAAAGCAAGATCGACGGTCGGCGCATAATCTCATGGCTCTAACACAACGCATGAGATCACGTGCTAGCCATTGGATCAAAAGGAAGCCAGTTTGTCAGGCCTGCTCTGACAAGCTTTACAAATCATCACCTATGGCCAATGAAAAAATTCCACATGGGACGACATGGATATGGACCCACTTGACTTCGAAGTGCTGCAGACTTGGAAGATCAAACAGTCATCTTAAGATCTCAAGCTCTGACACAAATGTTTGCGAAGATAAACTGGCCGTTGATTTTCCTAACTAGGACCCTGCTAAAGTGACCGCCAAAAGACTTAGTGATTGCATGATAGAAGAGAAGATGACTACTCATTGGGTCGCTAGCCATTAAGGACTTAACCATCAAAATTAAGAGATTATGCAAACCACTGCATTCGCTAAGTCGCTGAATAGAAAAAGTAACTGCCAACTGACACATTACCCTAATACCAGATCTATGGCTAATCTCATCTCCTTATGACCCTAGAATATTCCTTCAAATTATAAGACAACCATTCGATGCATAATCTTACCACTACCTATAGAAATAACCCTGCTTTGACCTGGCGATTCAACGAACAAAGCTTTTCTATTCACAAGATGCTTTGATGAACTGTGGTTAAGTCGAAAGAATATGTGAACAAAGGGATTTCGTAGAATCCCTGAGTCAAAAGCTAACATGGGGTTTCAGTTAGCGAATTCCTGACTGAAAGGAAATCCGCAGAGTCGCTGAATACTTAGAAGCACCGCCATTTTATCTTGCAACTAAGAGAAACACTATAGTTGCTAGTTCGCTGAGAGAAAAGGGTAACTGCCGGAAGCTTTAGTGAATGTGCAACTAAGGAAAGGCAAACTGCTCGCTGAGTCCTTGACCGCAAAGACTTAACCACCAAATATTAAGCAACTGAGAGAGACAATGGAAACACTGAATCACTGAAAAAAAGGGGGAACCGACGACTGACTCGGAGAACTAGTGACCAGGCAATGAATGAAAAGCGCACATGGGTTTTCAAGACTTAAGTGGCCATGATAAAGTAACACAAAAATAGAATGAGGGCTTAGGTTTTTCAAGGGTTTTGGCCTATAACAGCTAGTTTTTTTAAATACTTAAACTGCAGACCAGGGACTTGAAATAATTACAGAGGCCAGAAGACGAGGCACAAATTCATGAAATTTTCAGGGATGCCTGGCAAGGTGAAAACATAAACCTGGGGATGGATTTTAGCCAAATTTGCATGCACATGAAAATTAGGGTAACACTATGAACATGTCAACTACATCAATGATCGCCATCACATGCTAGATGTTCAGGCCTGTATGGATCCTCGTCCTAGTGGACTTGAGTATGTAAATGTAAATACATATAACAATTTATAAATAAATTTCTACATACATACATACATACATACATACGCATATGCATATGCATATGCATATGCATATACATATATATATATATATATATATATATATATATATATATATATATATATATATATATATATATATATATATATATATATATATATATATATATATACATACATACATATACATACATACATATACATACATACATACATATCTTGAGCCTAAATTAAAATGTACAAATTTAAGAACTCAATAAATAAATTATTAAATTTTATTGATAAATTTTATTTTGTACCTCTATATCCTCATGAATCGGATCAGCAGGCTCCTCTAAATCTCCATCTGCAATACTCATCACAATGTCTTGTCCTAGGGTTAAATAAATTAAAGCGCACATGGGTTTTGAAGACTTAAGTAGCCATGATAAAGTAAACAAAAATATAATGAGGGCTTAGGGTTTTCAAGGGTTTTGGCCTATAACAATTAGTTTTTTTAAATACTTAAATTACAGAGGCCAAAAGACAATGCACAAATTTATGAAATTTTTAGGGATGCCTAGCAAGGTGAAAATAGAGACCTGGGGATGGATTTTAGCCAAATTTACATGCACATGAAAATTAGGGTAACACTATGAACATGTCAACTATGTCAATGATTGCCATCACATGCTAGATGTTCAGGCCAGCTGTGTGGACCCTCATCCTGGTGGACTTGAGTCTGTAAATGTAAATACATATAACAATTTATAAATAAATTTCTACATACATAAATACATATATACATACATACATACATACATACATACATGAATATATATATATATATATATATATATATATATATATATATATATATATATATATATATATATATATATATATGTATATATATGTATATGTATATGTATATGTATATGTATATATGTATATATGTATATATATGTATGTATATATGTATATATATATATATATATATATGTATATATATATGTGTATATATATATATATGTATATATATATATATATATCTATGTATGTATGTATGTATGTATGTATGTATGTATGCATGCATACATACACACACACACACACATAGATAATATATATATGTGTGTGTGTGTGTATACATACATACATACATACATACATACATATAATATATATATATATAATATA
>BSBK01011392.1:0-212640 GCA_027943335.1 Chamaecyparis obtusa
GACTCCGTGGGTGGAATGGGGTTGTCATTGGCATTTACCCAACCAACTAAAGCTGATGGAGTAGATGATTTGATGCAATGTTAGATGGTTTGAAAGATACACTATTGAGCCACTTTTAATTGACCCTCACTGTAAGTTTTGGCATCGAATAATATCGCCTTTCCAAATGCAAATGAAGTTGAATCGCCAAAAACTGAGAGAGGTTATTGTAAACCTCAAAAACATGATCTTGTAGCACCTAATAGTTTGTCGATACCTCTCATGAGGTCTAAGATACAAGCCCCGAAAGATCGCTACCCAATTGTGCTTAGTGCACCTTGGGGTCACTTGGGTCGAGCATTGTCGCGAGTGTTCCAGTTACTCCCTGGGTGGAATGGGGTTGTCATTAGCATTTAACTGGCCAACCAGACTTGATGGAGTAGATAGTTTAATGCCAGGTCAGACAATTTGAAATATACACTGCTGAGCCACTTTCAATTGACCCTCACTACAAGTTTTGGCATCGACTGAGATCACTTTGCCAAATGCAAATGAAGTTGAATCACCCAAAATTGAGAGAGGTTATTGTAGACCTCAAAAACATGATCTTGTAGCACCTAACTATTTGTCAATACCTATCATGAGCTTTGAGATACGAGCCATGGAAGATCACTGCCCAATCGTGCTTAGTGCAACTTGGGTTCACTTGGGTCAAAACGTGGTCGCGAGTGTTCCAGTGACTCCGTGGGTAGAATGGGGTTGTGACTAGTATTTACCTAGTGAACTAGAGCCAATGGAGCAAATAGTTCAATGCAATGTTGGACGGTCTGAAAGATACGCTGCTGAACCACTTTCAACTAACCCTCACTGTAAGTTTTGGCATTGACAGAGATCACCTTGCCAAATGAAAATGAAGTTGAATCCCCAAAAATTGATAGAGGTTATTGTAGACCTCACAAACACAATCCTGTAGCACTTGATGGTTTTTTGATACCTCTCATGAGCTCTGAGATATGAGCCACAGAATATCACTGCCCAATCGTGCTTAGTGCACCTTGGGGTCACTTGGGTTGAGCGTGGTCACAAGTGTTCCCATGACTCTGTGGGTGGAATGGGGTTGTCACTAAAATTTACCCAGCCAACCAGAGCTGATGGAGTAGACAGTTCAATGCCTTCAATGCCAGGTCAGATGGTTTGAAAGATATGCTGCTGAGCCACTTTCAACTGACCCTCACTACAAGTTTTGGCATCGACTAAGATCATCTTGCCAAATGAAAATGAATTTGAATCACCCAAAATTGAGAGAGGTTATTATAGACTTTAGAAACATGATCCCTAGCCCTTGATGTTTGTCCAATACCTCTCACGAGGTCTGATATCTGAGCCTCGAAAGATCACTGCCCAATCATGCTTAGTGCACCTTTGGGGTCACTTGGGTCGAGCGTGTTCGTGAGTATTTCGGTGACTCCGTGGGTAGAACGAGGTTGTCACTAGCATTTACCTGGCCAACTAGAGCTGATGGAGTATATAGTTCGATGCCAGGTTAGACGGTTTGAAAGATATGTTGCTGAGCTGCTTTCAACTGAACCTCACTACAAGTTTTGGCATCGACTAAGATCTTCTTGCCAATGAAAATGAAGTTGAATTGCCCAAAACCAAGAGAGGTTATTGTAGACCTCAAAAACATGATCTCATAGCACCTAATGGTTTTTTGATACCTCTCACGAGCTCTGAATACGATCCACAGAAGATCACTACCCAATCATGCTTAGTGCACCTTGGGGTCACTTGGGTCAAGCATGGTCGCGAATGTTCCAGTGACTCCGTGGGTGGATGAGGTTGTCACTAGTGTTTACCCAGCCAACTAGAGTTGATGGAGTAAATGGTTCAATGCAATGTTAGACGGTTTGAAAGATACATTGTTGAGCCACTTTCAACTAACCCTCACTACAATTTTGGCATCGACTGAGATCGCCTTGCCAAATGCAAATGAAGTTGAATCCCCCAAACCAAGAGAGGTATTGTAGACCTCAGAAACATGATCCCATAACACCTAATAGTTTTTTCAATATCTCCTCATGAGGTCCAAGATACGAGCCTGGAAGATCACTGCCCAATCATGCTTAGTGCACCTTGGGGTCACTTGGGTTGAGCATGGTTGCGAGCATTCCGATGACTCCGTGGGTGAAATAGGGTGGTCATTGCAATTTACCTGGCCAACTAGAGCCAATGGAGTAGATGGTTTCATGCCAAGTTAGATGGTTTGATAGATACGCTACTGAGCCACTTTCAATTGACCCTCACTGCAAGTTTTGGCATCGACTGAGATCACCTTGCCAAATGCAAATGAATTCAAACACCCAAAACTGATAGAGGTTATTGTAGACCTCAAAAACATGATCCCGTAGCACATGAAAATTTTTGATGCCTCTCACAAGCTCTAAGATACGAGCCATGGAAGATCATTGACCAATCATTCTTAGTGCACCTTGGGGTCACTTGGTCGAGCGTGTCGCGAGCATTTCGGTGACTCCATGGGTGGAACGGGGTTGTCACTAGTGTTTACCTAGCCAACCAGAGTTGATAGAGTAGATGATTCAATGCCAGGTCAGACGATCTGAAAGATACGCTGTTGAGCTATTTTCAACTGACTATTAGTGGTATGTTTAAAATTTGAACTATGAAACTAATCATGATTAAGCTTGTGAAATTTGAACTGTGAAGCTTATTATGTTTGAGGTTTAACTTTTATAGATTATTTGAAATGATAAAAAATAATATCTTTAAAGGATTAGAAACAACAATCAAACATGTAAGAATTCAAACCATGCAAATGACATAAGTAAATGACATGTAAGATCCCTTCTTGGCACTATTGGCCACCCATACATGATTTTGGTCATAAGTCCTTATCAATATTTCTAGGACATTTAACTTTTAAATCAAATTGATTGTTACAAATTTCCATTATAGGCTTTAAAAGATCTCAATTAACCATTAAGGATCCTTTTGTCCTTTTATCTCTAATTGGATCCAAGGTGACCGTAGGCATCTTCATAGGTGCTCCTGCACAAGTTACAATCCACATACAAAACCAAGTTTATTGACTCAAAATACAATCTAAGAAAGGTGAAATTAATGTATTGAAATTAAGCTTAACGAACTTAGAAAATAATGCACTAAGTTAACTTATTACCTAGTCAAGTGTTCCTAAAGGGTCATCTCTTTACTTCAGGGTCTCCGATAGTGCTTCATGATCAGCAATACTAATAGTCCAAAGTTCTTTTGTCTTTGGTCTTCCTTGATGCTTTGACAACTTTACATTTGTTGCTATAACAAGGTGTAAATACATGAGAATAGTTTTGTGCTTCTCATAGTCTTCAAATGTAGGAATTCCATTCTTTCTAATCATGTATGTTTGTAGCCATGTTCCCGCAACAACAACTGAACTAGTAGGATATGTGAACCCATCACCATCTGTCATTGGTTGTACAAGCTTCTATTTACCTTGTACATAATGTGCTAACCAATAATCTGACCTCTCATCATTCCCCTATGGTGCAACCAATGCAAAAAAATTTCCTGGCTTCAGAAGATGTGAAAGATGGTCATAGTCAACTGAAGTGTCCATGTCATCATTTCTTATAGAGAGTGTCAAAGATAAAGGAGTTAGATACTATGGAACCCATGTATCCACCCACTCACTTGACTTGCAATGATTCCAATCATACAGAAAACACATGGGGCAAAAACAAGCCAACTCTCATGTCCAAATGGTCCATGTACTACTATTGGAGCTTTGGAATGAATGCATTTTTGAAGAGTCTTTCACTATTTGATAATCCAATCTATCTCTTATAGTTCCCTCTTCAACCAACCACAATCCTCTAGCATTTCATTAGTATGCAAAGTAGAACGAATGGACTGTAATAATTCATGATGCATTGAAAACTCAACATGATATTTGCAACAACATGTATTCCAAATCTTAAGGGGTACACAATAAAATGGCTTCACAGATTCAAAAGACCTTTGTGATATTTTCAATGTTGGATGTGTCTCACAAAAAATTTTATACAACATTGTTTGACTTACCTCCACATAATGTTTAGGATGTGAAGTGCAGTCTCGATTGCCAACTCTCAACTTCAAGACATCCTTCACATTTGGTGACACTCTTGAGTTAGTATCCCAAAATTGTTGAATTTCATCCTTGACAACATCTGTTAGCTTCTTATCGAAACATGGAAGTCTCCCACCATAAGCCCATGTATCAATTTGAAGCGGATCATCAAGTGTTTCTCTTCTTGCAAGTGCTCTACCCAAAGTTTTATGGTCTATATTGATGTCAACACAAGTTTTTCTCATTAAATAAGCCTTTCTAAACTGATGACTTACTAAGGAGGTTGTAATAATCCTTCGAGAAACTCTCTTGTCTTTTCCTCCGCTAGTCTTCCCAATGCTATTGAGAGCATTGAAAAGATTCTTCACAACAATGGCATTTCTCTCCATTTTCTTGTTCACATAAATCTTCAATTTCACAAGCACAGGTCTCATCTTTTGCATCTTTAACAACTGCACAAAAATTTGACATTGCTCAACCAATGTCTTGTTTCCAAAAAATTGATCATAAAGTCTTGAAGCCCACAACCTAATAGTTCTATGTGACCTCTTTCCTTCCCAATTATTCATAATGTTCTCCTCAATTTCAATTAACCATTTAGGTGTTCTTGAAAGCCCCAAATTTGAAGTTTGATTATCTTTATTGCAAGGGACTTCATTTTGCATATAATTTGGAGATGTGTAATGTTCATGTGGTTCTTGTGCAACATTTTCATTCCCCAAGTCTACATTTTCAATCTCCATCTGTACATTTTCATCTTCATTCCATTCATTGTCATTCCCCAAATATACATTTTCATTCCCCAAGTCTACAATTTCATTCTCCATCTCTACATTTTCATCTTCACTCCATACATTGTTATTCACAAAATTAATTTCCATATAATTTTCAAATTCAACATCCTCTTCACTTACATCTACATTTACAGGGTCACCTTGATTAATGTTTAACATACCTTCTCTCCTTTTTCAATGATTTTCCTTATCTTTTTCCCTATATGCTTGAATTTCTTCATTCGTCACCTTCCTCTTACGTTTAGCCTTTCAACAACTACTGCTTCCCATGGTGAGACCACAAGTTGACAAAAAACAAACAATGGGCCCCAAATCACATTTTTTTTTCTCCAACGCATGAAAAAAGTATGAAATCCCATGCTTCTCTGGTCTGTGGGGATAGGGAATATTTTGGTCAAATATTACTTGTCCAAAATTGGGTATTTGATTACATATCGGGTACTCGATATTCTCAGGTAGATGAAAAAAAGGGCGGGAGCAAATGAAAAAAATTGAACTTTTACATCTAAAATGGGGTCTATAATATATAAAATTTACATTATATATATACTAATGCATATAATATATATATTAAAGAGGTATATGATATATATAATGTATATTATATATAGAGTAATGTATTATAATATACTAATATATATATATATATATATATATATATATATATATATATATATATATATATATATATATATATATATATATATATATATATATATATATATATATATATATATATAATACATATACTAATGTATACTAATGTATTATATATAATATTATCTTTTAGCTATTTTTTTTTGTCATTTTTCCTGTATGATGCTTTTGTATACGAATAGTGCATATTCTCTGGGAAACTTTTCATTTTTTCCTGTAGGATGCCTTTGTATACAAATTTTGGAGAATCTCTTGCAAAAATATGGAAATTATAATCTTCCTCCAAGAGCATACAATGAAGTTCTTTGTGCCTTAGAAGAGGAAGCCAGCTGGATTGTTGAAGCTTATGGTACTACAAACAGAAATGCGGTATGTATTTTTGGCCTAAATTTATTTCTCATTTCTTTTAGGTCTTTAAAGCTAGATGGATAAATCTTTGTATTAAATGTGCCTTTTACAGGCCTTGTAAACCCTAGCTACGCAAAAATGGAAGCTTTGAAGAATAGTTCACCGGAGGTGGAGAGAGAGACTTCCTAGGGGTCCTAACGCATGATAAGGCATACTAGGACCCCTAGGGAGTCCCCATGACCCCTTTTGACACATTTGAATGCTAAAGTGTGTTTGAAGGGGTCCTAGGACCCCTTAAGATGCACTTGAGCATTCCAATGTGTCAAAAGGGGTCATGGGGACTCCCTAGGGGTCCTAATATGCCTTATCACATGTTAGGACACCTAGGGAGTCCTGATGACCCCTTTTGACAAATTGGAATGCTCAAGTTTGTCTTAAGGGATCCTAGGACCCCTTCGGACACACTTGAGTGTTCAAATGTGTCAAAAGGGGTCATGGGGACTCCCTAGGTGTCCTAATACACCTTATCACGTGTTAGGACCCCTAGGAAGTCCCCATGACCCCTTTTGACACATTAGAATGCTCAAGTGTGTCTTAAGGGGTCCTAGGACCCCTTAAGACACACTTGAGAATTCAAATGTGTCAAAAGGGGTCATGTCAACTCCCTAGGGGTCCTAGTACACCTTATCATGTGTTAGGACCCCTAGGAAGTCCCGATGACCCCCTTTTTGACGCATTGAAATGCTCAAGTGTGTCTTAAGGGGTCCCCATGACCCCTTCAAACACACTTGAGATTTCAAATGTGTCAAAAGGGGTCATGGAGACTCCCTAGGTGTCCTAGTATGCCTTATCATGCGTTAGGACCCCTAGGATGTCCCCATGACCACTTTTCACAGATTGAAATGCTCAAGTGTGTCTTAAGAGGTCCCAGGACCACTTCGGCCACACTTGAGCATTCAAATGTGTCAAGAGGTGTCATGGGGACTCCCTAGGGGTCCTATAATACCTTGTTACATGTTAGGACCCCTAGGAAGTTCCGATGACCCCTTTTGACACATTGGAATGCTCAAGTGTGTCTTAAGGGGTCCTAGGACCCCTTCGAACACACTTGAGCATTCAAATGTGTCAAAAGGGGTCATGGGGATTCCTTAGGTGTCCTAGAATACCTTATCAATGTTAGGACCCCTAGGAAGTCCCCATGACCCCTTTTGACACATTGGAATGCTCAAGTGTGTCTTAAGGGGTGCTAGGACCCCTTCGAACACACTTGAGCATTCAAATGTGTCAAAAGGGGTCATGGGGACTCCCTAGGTTTCCTAGTATGCCTTATCATGTGTTAGGACCCCTAGGAAGTCCTGATGACCCCTTTTGACACATTAGAATGCTCAAGTGTGTCTTAAGGGGTCCTAGGACCCCTTAAGACACACTTGAGCATTTAAATGTGTCAAAAGGGGTCATGGGGACTCCCTAGGTGTCCTATTACACCTTATCACATGTTAGGACCCCTAAGAAGTCCCCATGACCCCCTTTGACACATTGCAATGCTCAAGTGTGTCTGAAGGGGTCCTAGGACCCCTTCAGACACACTTGAGCATTACAATGTGTCAAAAGGGGTCATATCAACTCCCTAGAGGTCCTAGTACACCTTATCACCCGCTAGGACCCCTAGGAAGTCCCAATGACCCCTTTTAACACATTGGAATGCTCAAGTGTGTCTTAAGGGGTCCTAGGACCCCTTCGAACACACTTGAGCATTCAAATGTGTCAATAGGGGTCATGGGGACTCCCTAGGTGTCCTAGTATGCCTTATCACATGTTAGGACCCCTAGGAAGTCTCAATGACCCCTTTTGACACATTGGAATACTCAAGTCTATCTTAAGGGGTCCCCATGACCCCTTTAGACACACTTGAGCATTCAAATGTGTCAAAAGGGGTCATGGGGACTCCCTAGGGGTCCTAGTACACCTTATCATGCATTAGGACCCCTAGAAAGTCCCCATAACCCCTTTTGACAAATTGGAATGCTCAAGTGTGTCTTAAGGGGTTGTCGGACCCCTTTAGACACACTTGAGTGTTTAAATGTGTCAAAAGGGGTCATGGGGACTCCGTAGGGGTCCTAGTATGCCTTATCTCGGGTTAGGACCCCTAGGAAGTCCTGATGACCCCTTTTGACACATTATAATGCTCAAGTGTGTCTTAAGGGGTCCTAGGACCCCTTCCGATAGACTTGGGCATTCAAATGTGTCAAAAGGGGTCATGGGGACTCCCTAGGTGTCCTACTATGCCTTATCACACATTAGGACCCCTAGGAAGTCTTGATGACCCCTTTTGACACATTGGAATGCTCAAGTGTGTCTTAAGGGGTCCTAGGACCCCTTCGAACACACTTAAACATTTAAATGTGTCAAAAGGGGTCATGGGGACTCCCTAGGGGTCCTAGTACACCTTATCATGCGTTAGGACCCCTAAGAAGTCCTAATGACACCTTTTGATACATTAGAATGCTCAAGTGTGTCTTAAGGGGTCCTAGGACTGCTTCGGACACACTTGAGCATTCAAATGTGTCAAAAGGGGTTATGGGGACTCTCTAGGGGTCCTAGTATGCCTTATCATGTGTTAGGACCCCTAGGAAGTCTCCATGACCCCTTTTGACACATTGGAATGCTCAAGTGTGTCTTAAGGGGTCATAGGACCGCTTTAGACACACTTGAGCATTCAAATGTGTCAAAAGGGGTCATGGGGACTCCCTAGGTGTCCTAGTATGCCTTATCACATGTTAGGACCCGTAGGAAGTCCCTATGACCCCTTTTGACACATTGGAATGCTCAAGTGTGTCTTAAGGGGTCCCCATGACCCATTTGGACACACTTGAGCATTCAAATGTGTCAAAAGGGGTCATGGGGAATCCCTAGGGGTCCTAGTACACCTTATCACGTGTTAGGACCCCTAGGATGTCCCCATGACCCCTTTTGACACATTGGAATGCACAGGCACAGAGAACTTCATTAATGTATGCTCTAGGAGGAAGATTATAATTTCCATATTTCCACAAGAAATTCTCCAAAATTTGTATACAAAGGCATCGTACAGGAAAAAATGAAAAATTTCCTAGAGAATATCCACAATTCATATACAAAAGCATCATACTGGAAAAATGACAAAAATATAATAGCTAAAAGATAAAATTTATCATTAACGCCGGTAGTACCAAGGTCATATCCACTGTCAAATCCTAGCCTATGATGTGCAAAATGAGAAAACCAAGTGAAATGAAAGGGAAGTGATCGATCAAATAGCGAAGGTGCATCAAATCAGATCAATATCATAATAAATGTAGAAAATACTGTTACGAACAAAAATATTTGCATATTAATTTGTTACACCTTTCCTGAGATTTTGTACCTTCCTACATGATTAGACATTTTCATTAGCAGAACTAAATTTTTAGGTTAAGTTTTACAGATCATCCTTTTTATCCAAAGGACGTAGATCGGCTACTGTATCTTCCTTAGATAGTTTGATTATGTTTCTTTGCTATGTTATGCTAAAATGCACAGGCAATTGAGTCCAAAATACTAGAAAGAATTATTTAAGAGTCCAATCCAGATTCTTTAATGCTTCTAGTGAATCCAAATTTAGTTGTTATAAAGATGAGATTTTAGTGAATGAATTCTTGCTAATACTACTCTTCCACCAGATCCAAATTTCAACCCTTTTGTGGATCTATAGGATCAATCGCGAGCCCACAGGATTGGCCAAGAGAAAAATGTGATTTTATATCAACTGATTACAAAATGTTTAGTTGAGGAGAAAATATTGCAACGATCAAGAAGAAAATTGGCTATGGAAAATCTAGTTATGAATTTTGTTAAGAATGAAACTATTAAGGAATTGTATGATATATTACTCAACGGTGCAAGGAATATTCTTGATGAACATGGGATTGCAGTTACATCTATTCAATATACAAAGGAAGATATAGAAAATCTTCTTAATAGAGATATTTTAAAGTGAGAGAAAAGGACATTTCAGAAGAAAATGGTTATTTTGGTGCCATCCAAGGTATGCCAATTACTCAGGACGAAGAGTAAAAGCCCACAGTTAATGGGAAAGACTGGGAAGAGATTCTTGGACCCATGATATAAGTTATAGATAAGGAGGAAGAGCTAGGAAGGGGAATGTGACAAAGGAAAGAAGTAAGATATGCATGTGAGCCTATATAAGATGATGATGATGAGTACTCACCATCTACTAGTAGCTCAAGTAGTGACAAAAGCTGTTTAGTGCACATGTACACTATCACAAAAAATTCAAATAGAGAAGTAACAAGTGCTGTGGAATTATCCATAGAGCAATGTGAAATGAAGCCTCAAATTGGTTCATTAGCAAGCAAAGAATTTGGTCATGCACTTCATTCTAGCACCACAAATATTTCTATTAGAAATGCCTATTCGTCAATGGCCTTTCATTTACGGGACTTGGGAAACTAGGTTACTCATGTTGGGCAATATCCCTCAAATGTAAGTTCATTGCCACCTTTGGCAAGGCAGTCTCACTCCTCTTTTTACAACAAAGAGCAGCCATCTATGGTCCAAGGTTTCAATTCAGCTAACAAATGGAGAGCTTCTCAAGGTACTGATCTCTTTCATAGAGAAGTTCATGATTCATCTCAAGGTTCTCAATTAGGTGATCAACTCCTTCAAGGTCCACAAATAGACCCATTGATTTCCCAAATTGGTAAAAGGCTAGATGCAATTTTGGAAAGAGTATCCCAATTGAAGAGAAATGGAAATTCCAATGAGCATAAAGTTATTGCAAATCCAATGGGTGTATCTTCTCCACTGACAAATATAACTTCATTTCCAAAGACTTGAGTTTAAATGGAGACTTTTTGTTCCCAAACATGCCCCAGTCAAGAAGATGAACCAGATGTTGCTTGAGTAAAGAAGATAGTGGTTTATTAAAGCATCTGCATTATCCCACCTACTATCAGTTACTACTTTTTGAGTGGCTTGCCAGCTACTTCTGTGCAGGATTCTCGTAATATATAATGTCCTCATTCAAGTACATGCCATTTTTGTAAACATTTTTAGTTCTAAAGTGTTAGTGAGAAATATCAAAGAAAAGGTTCTTACATGTGTTATTTAGACACACATTAATAAATTAGGAAACCATTTTTCTCCCATTACATGGCAGAAATGCCTAGATTCACTTTGTCGGTATCAATAGGTAGCAAGATGAGGGAAGAAATATATTTGTGAAGAGGAAGTACAAATGTTACTGTCCAAAACCATTTGGAGAGTAATATTCTTCTCCTGATTGTAATAAGAACCTCAAAATGCAGAAGACACCAAATAGTTGCAGCATTTATTTCCTATGACCTATGTCAATTTCAGTTCAATTCCTAAGGATGATATTCTCAATGTGTAAAAATAAACTGATGTGTTATTTTAAAATGGTGTTGACTAAAATTTATGAACATATGTCAAATATCCATTTTTTCCAAAATTTGAAATAAAACCAGTGGCAATATAATCAAATTTGTGAATTTCACATCCAATCATTGGATGTTAATCAAAAGTACAACACAGTAATATAAATTTGAACCGATAAACAATCTTAGTCTTACTTCAGACCTACTCCTATGTATGTGGGTTCTTGGAGGTATCTACTAAACAATGTGTGGATCTATAATGTCCCTATCCAAGACCTTACTCACTTTGCTTAAAACTCCTAATTGGAATTTGGATTTCTAATGCCTGTTGTGATATTATTTAAGTTTTCCTTGCTCCTTACTGATTAATATTGTAATGAATTGGTTATCCTTCCCCTTCTCTCTCTCTTCTACTCTCTCCCCTTCCCATTCTCTCTCTCTCCTACTCTATCCCCTTCCCATTCCTCTCTCTCTCTCTCTCATCACCCTCTCTCTATCTTGAGCTATCTCTCTCTCTCACCTTCTCACTCTCTCTCTTCCTCTCTCAGCCCTCGCCACCTTCTCTCTCTCTCTCTTCCTCAATGGCCGCCCATGAATTTTTTAAATGGCTGATTAATTTCCTTTTGCTTCTTTCAATGGCCATCCATGATTTTTCTGCAATCTTCCAACCTTTCATACATAGTCGTAAAATACATATTAATATATTATACATATAAAATAATATATAATATATGATATATAATGTAACATTTAATATTAATATATATTAAACAATATTTAAAATGTAAAATGTATATTATATAATATTTAATATATAATATATAATCTAATATATAATTCTAATATATAGTTTTTGATATTAATATATAATTAAATAATATTTAATGTAAAATGTATATTATATAATATATAATTTAATATATAGTTTTTAATATTAATATATATTATATAATATTTAATGTAAAATGTATATTATATAATATTTAATATATAATTGATATTATATAATATTTAATATATCTAATATATAGTTTTTTATATATAATATATCATATGAAGTATGGAGAAATGGGAGGGAGAAAGTGGAGGGAAGGGAAAGTGAAAATTCAAAATTTTGTCGTCATATTCGAGTACCCGAAAATATCGGGTACCCAATTAGGCTCGATATTACTTTGTGTACCAAACCTACATGGTCAACTATTGAAATGTCTCAAATACATGTTTTTCCCCTATTTCTCTAAGTTCCAGATTTCGATAATGTAGCTGACGACCTTTTTTTCACCCGAATTTGATAAAACAAAAAGGGTATCTTAAGGAGATTATTAGCTTTCTATCGATATAATTGCTGTCAAATTTTGAATTTGGTAAGTAATTATTAGTTATTTTCTAATTGAGCTACCTCTAAAGTGTTGATTTATATACTGATTGAAAAATGACTATAACTTTCAGACGTTATAACATTTTTGAAATCTGAAAAATGCATCACATTCTATGCTTCGCCTACTATAAGGAAAAAAAATAAATTGAATTTTGTAAAGTTTTGAATGAGTTAAGGTGGTCAAACACGAGAGTTTTTTTATTCTGAAAACGTTGTAGCAGAAAATTCATAATTAATTTTTTTTTGGAATAAAATTACAAAAAAATATGCGTCACATCTGGGCATGAGTCTACTACTTATATATAAAATATTATCATTTGATTATGATTAAGGTGGTCAGACATACACCTACTTCTTATTTTTTTCCAAAATTTTTTGTACTGCTACATTGAAATCAAAACTTTTCACCAATCATACTAACTTTTTCTCAAAAAAGGCCTAGTAGTTTAGAAACTACATTCAATTTTCTATAGATTCTATTCTTACAACTTTTTGATATTAGGTTCATAGCTAGTTGAAATTTTCACGTCAATTTGACTAACCTTGATTTGCTAATTTTTCATTGCCACTTAAGGGCATAGTTTGGCCCCTCATGATCTTGCACATACCCTGAAAGGACTTAACTATAATCTGTTGAGTGTAGCACCTAAATAACTCAGGTCCCCGAGTTGCATTTGAAAGTAGAAAAATGAAAATTTATAATGGAACTGAAAAATTGGTCAGTACTGGTGAACAATCCGAAGGTAATCTATTATATCTTGACAATGCTAAAACTTCTTGTTTGCTAGCTAGAAATGAAGATTTCTGGTTGTGGCATAAGAGACTATGTCATGTGAACTTTGATAACATGGTTAAGATTAGTAAGAAGAAAGGAGTTAGAGGTCTACCAAGTCTAACCAAACCTGACCATGTCATGTGCAATCAATGTCAAAAAGGAAAGATGACTAAATCTAGTTTCAAAAGAAAAGACTATTCTACTAAAGTAATTTTGGAGTTGGTACATACCGACTTATGTGGTCCTATGAGAACTCAGAGCTATTATGGTGACAAGTATTTCATTTTATTTATGGATGACTACTCTAGGTTGATGACAGTTATGTTTTTGAAAGAGAAATCTGAAGCTTTCAAAATGTTTAAATGGTATAAAGAAAAGGTTGAAAAGGAAACCGGGAAAGATTTGAAATGCTTAAGATCTGATAGAGGAGATGAGTTTATTTTTGATGAATTCATTAAATTTTGTAATGATCATGGAATTAAAAGATAGGTTTCTGCACCGAGGACACCACAACAAAATGGTATAGCTGAAAGGAGGAACCAATCTATAGTTGATTGTGCTAGAACACTGATGATTGAGAAAAATGTTGCACAAATATACTAGAGAAGCTGTTAGCATTATTGTATACACATTGAACTGAGTTCAACTGAAGACATATACAAATAAGATACCCTATGAGCTATGGTTTGGCTACACACCAAATGTATGTTATTTCATAATTTTTGGAAGAAGATGTTATATTCTGAAAGATGATAGAAATGGTAAATTTAATTCTAAAGGTGATGAAGGAATATTTCTAGGATATTCTACTAAGAGAAAAGCTTATAAATGTTTGAACAAGGCTACTAACAAAATGGTTGAGAGTGAAAATGTGAAAGTTGATGAGTTTTCTGAAAAGAATGATGAAGAAAGCAGGAAGGAACCACAAGACTATGGTAGGTTTGCATGCATTGAACATCCAAACTATCTACCAAAGCCATAGGTTGAGTCTACCGAGTGACAGGAAAATGCTACTGAGATTCAGCATATACAAACCGAGAACCGGGAAGATGCTACCGAGGAGGAAAATGAACCTGAACTGAATGATGAGCAAAGAAGAGAGAAAGTATAGGAAATATTTGTTAGGAGATACCATCCGAAGAACCAAATCATTAGAGATAAGCAAGCTGGCATGATGACCCAAAGTAAGTTAAGACAAAACACATGTCTAGTTTGTGAATTTGAACCTAAGACAATTAGAGATGCACTTGAAAATGATGAATGAGTTAGTGTTATGAATGAAGAAATTGAATAGATAGAAAAGGACAAAACATGGACATTGGTACCTAGACCGAGTGATAAGAATGTAATTGGTACTAAGTGGATTTTCAGAAACAAGTTGAATGAAAATGGGGAAGTAACTAGAAACAAGGCAAGACTTGTATGAAAGGGATATGCACAAGAAGAAGGTATTGACTATGGTGAAACTTTTGCACTAGTGGAAATAATTGAAGGAGTTAGAATATTAATTGTATATGTTGCACATAAGGGATTCAAAGTATATCAAATGGATGTGAAATCATCATTTCTAAATGGAACTCTTGAGGAAGAGGTCTACATAGAACAACTTGAAGGTTTTGTTGATCCAAAACAAAAGAACATGGTATGTAGACTACACAAAGAACATTATGGACTAAAACAAGAACCAAGAGCATGGTATGAAAGATTACATGCTACTCTTATTAGCATTAGATTTGTAAGGACAAGTGACAATAGAAATTTGTATATGAAAGGAGAATCTAATGACAATATTTTGATAGCTAAATTTTTTGTTGATGATATAATATTTGGAGGAAATGACAATATTTGTAAATTGTTTGTTGATGAAATGAGAAAAGAATCTGAAATATCAATGTTTGGAGAGATTAAATTTTTTATAGGTTTGCAGATTATACAACAGGATGATGGGATTTTCATTACTCAATCAAAATACATTAAGGAAGTGTTGAAAACTTTTGGAATGGAAGATTCAAAACTAGTAGGAATACCAATGGTAATAGGATGTAAGTTGACAAAAGATGATGAATCAATCGAGGTAAATCAAACATTGTATATACATCAATGATTGGAAAACTGGTGTATGTGGTACACAGTAGGCTTGATATAACACATGTTGTTGGAATTGTAGCAAGATTTTTTGCTAACCCTAAAGATTCATATATGGTTACAGTTAAAAGGATTCTGATATATTTGAAGAAAAATGAAGATTATGGTTTATGGTACACAAAGGAAGACAAATTTGAACTTTGCGTTTACACTGATACAGATTCGGCTGGAAACATTGATGATCGAAAGAGTACAACTGGTGGAGCATTATTTTTAGGGGAAAGACTTGTGACTTGGATAAGTAAGAAACAATCATGTATTTCTCAGTCTACTGCTGAAGTAGAGTATGTTGTTGTTGCTGCAAATTGTTCAAATATTGCATGGATAAAACAATTGCTGGAAGGTATGAATGAGGTGATCACTAATCTGGTGATTATATATTGTGACAACACAAGTTCCATAAATATTTCCAAGAATTCATTGATGCATTCAAAGACAAAGAACATATCTATTAAGCATCACTATTTGAGTGAACAAGTACATGAAAAGAAAGTGAAACTAGAATTTGTGAAGTCTAAAGAACAACTTGCTGACATATTTACAAAGCCCTTACCAAAGGACACTTTTGAGTACTTGAGGACTAGATGAGGGGTCCATCCACTGTCTATCAGTCACTAAGGTGATTAGGAGGTTGCATCAACCTATACTTTATCTGAAGATCATTCATGTTTATGCATATAGCTCACACTTTAGGATTCCTAAGGTTGTGAAAAATTGTAGAAGCTAGAACAAAGACTTGAATATCAATATTTGAAGATACTTGATCTGGACTGAACAACAGAGAATTACTTGGTTGCTGTAGAGCTATTTAGATTCTCTTTGAAATTATTGTCAAAGGGAGAGAGACTTCTATGAAATAAAAGGAATATTAGGGAGAGAGAACTGAAGAAGATCAAATCCACAGGGAGAGTCTGCATGGAATGTTGTCTGTAGTGTTTAAACACATAAATATCAAGCTAGGGAGAGCTTACCGAGCTACAACATTTACCTATATAGTTGTAGAACTAATGTTTGGTATGGTATGGAATATTTCATATTATTTCTGTTGCCATCAATGCTAAAGGGAGAGATTGATGACCTACAACTAATTGAATATCTTGATGAACTAAGGAGATAGTGGTCAGAGATTATCAAGCTATTAATGTGATATGTAAGATGATTAAATCAGTCAGTATGATTGTCATTGATGTCAACTAGTCTTGACTATACTTATCATGATAGTTACAAACATTTGAATATCTGTATAAGGAATAAATGGTGAAGAAATGAGATAGATCTACGTAAGGAAAAGATGGATATGACATATAAGGATAAGGTATACATTGGGTAACTTATTGATGATTTCATGACATTATATTGTTGACTTGAGCATGGTACATTACTCTATTATGAAGAAGAGATCAAAATTTGAACAAGTTAATGTGGTCAGTAATTCAAGATTTCTATATACACTAAGCTAGTCCTGTGTATACCGAGTGACAGTAATAATTGAGTTAGTTATCACAGATGCATTTAGTATTAATCGAGTATGGATGAAAACATTAAATGTTATAACAGTTGACTGAAATTGCTGAGCTAGAATTGATTATGAATACGAGGTAAAAGATGAAGTTTGTTACAATGATCCATGGCTAAAAAAATTTAGAGATGATCAAAGGGTAAAGATTGAAACATGTTATTGACACATCTGTCGAGGAAGGTTAAAGCAGAAAAATAAATGAATGAGATTAAGAGGAAAAATCTAATGGATGATATGAAAATAGTCTACACATCTATTTAAGAGACATGGAAACTCATTGTTGAGTATGCCAGATGAATAAAGAATGTAGAAGATTTCACATGAAGATAATTTCCATGCTTTCCTAATCAAACTGGTTACAGACATAACCGAGCGTCAGAGATATATACATTGAGTGAAGTATGTTGAAGGATAGATGGAATGAATTATTTATTGATCATAAGGAGTTTATGAGCTTAGCATAGATCTAAATACTTTCAAAATTGAGTTGTATTTGAATCAGATCACAATTGTATTAGTTTAACCATTGTTAAAACAAAATCTCTTAACTGAGTGGACTTAACAGTCTTATGTATTTCCATATGACATTCAAGGAATGTTAAATGTTATCTTGTTCACCCCATAGTGAATGCTGGTCAAAATTTAACTGTTAGTGATAAATCCTTAAACCAAGTAACACCTAACAGTGTGCATTATAACCTTTAATAGGGTTGGCTCCTAATCGAGCTCACTTTAGAAGACTTAATTATTTGGGTTACCAGTCCCAGGAGGCTTTTCCCTTAGTAGGGTTTCCACATTAAATATTTGTGTCATGTGTTATTTGTTATGATTGTTTTGTTATCATAATTTACATATTGCACAATTGGTAATCACAATTTGGATAATTACTGGTATTCGATAAATGAATTAGAAAGAGAGATATTTTATCTTACTGAGTTGTTTGAGTTGTTGAAAAAGTTTTCTAAAGTACATCTGAGAGTTTGGGATTGTAGGATAACTGATTTAACTAACTTAGCCCCCCTCCTCTCAGTTATTTAACTCTACCCTACAACAAATAACCAACTAGAGTTTACAAGAAGGAACCTTGATCGAAGACCTAGATTCACAAACGTAGATCAAACCATGCTCAGATACCACCTAACACAAGGAGGGAAGATGAATGGGGCCACGGCTCACCCAATTACCAAAACACCTTGTAGAATCACAACACAGAAGAAATAACATAGAAAATGAGAGAAGGGAAGTAGATCATATTCATATTCATTCAAACTTGATACATGTTAGCTGTGAGGCGTTCCCAGTTATCACCAATACAACATAAATCAACTATACAAAAAGAAAAATCCTCATGCATGTGAGATCCATGATCTCTAGCTTCCAATCCCTCTCCCTATTCATTCTCCCCTCTCTAAACCTAGAATAGATCTATATATTTATACCAAAGAAAATAGTATTTAGAATCTTCTAGATCCGCCATTGGAGAAAGAAACAACCCAGATTTAGGTCCACACACCTCCCAATGAGAGATTATTTTATTAAATCATGACCAAAATCAAATACACATGTCATCCTAGAAAGAAGATCTAAAACTAAACCCATCGATGAACTAGGCCTCCGAGAAACACAGAACACACCAAACCCACTTGATGAAGAACACCATTGAGTAGAATAGAACACAAAAAATTGACTCGGTAAAAGGCACCACCAAGAAGAGACACCACACCATCGAGCAGTAACCAAGCTCAACGGTGAACAAACTGGAACACTCCACCAAGAACTCAAAATCAGTTACTGAGCATGTCTAACAACCTACCGAGATAGAAGATTACCATGAACCCAAGATGCTCATGTATCATGTAATCTATGAGGTTAACCAAAAAAAATCATAACCTATGGTAGACCAGTATAATATCTATTGAATTTCCACTTGAACTAAGTCCAGTCATGCTTACTCGATGCAGATAGCCTAGGATTTTGGAGGCATGGGATCCTCCTTATAGTGCACTCACTTCTTAGGCACACCAAGCTACGAATTTTAAGGGTAGTCACTTCCCAAGGAACCACTATATATACAAAGAGCCACAAGAGTTGTGGGATGTCTTTAGCGACCCATAGCACCAACAGATAGATGATTTTTGGTAGTTATAAAGAATCTTTTAGTATGGTCATCCATTCGAGTGGCTATGATCAAATGATATTCCCAATTAAGGGGACTCTCCCAATCCTTTTACTACAAGTGGTCACCTTGCAATTAAGGACTTTAATGTACCACACGAGCACTAGAGGATACTTTCAATACCATAATGAACTCACACCTATTCATTATGAGACTAATCATAATGAAATTTCTTATATATGGGTTTGAAAGGGCTTGGATTTAGCTTGTTACCGATTGGGTCATTCCTTGGGGTGAGTACTTCTTTTCCCACCAAAGACCATCCTCTAAAGATAGAACAAATTTTTCTTCACCAAAGATCGGTGAAGGCGAGGAGAGAGGATACATTTGTTCTTTCTTGGGAAACAAATGCCATGCACATTAGGCAATTGGGTTAATTTTCCTTATCCAAAAGAAATGTGTGGAAGATAGGTGTTCTTTTTAATGCCCAAACCAAGTGTTCTAAGATAGAAAACACAGACAAAAAGAAAAGAAATTGAAAGGAAATTTTGTCTTTTTATTTCAAAGCCCTCCCCAACCTGCATACAAAATGTTAATTTTTGGGGTCCTTAACATGCACACTCTGACTTGCGTTCCTTGTTCTTCCTTTAAGCTCTATGAAATTACCAATGGAGAGACTTGTTAAGATTAAAAAAATGATAGTCACCATTCACTAGTCCAAATAGTAACCCAGTTAGCAAAAAAATTATATTTCATCTCATAACCTTGTGCAATGTGTTCAAACCTATCAATTATTGGGGCTTCTTCTATTCAAATTGATAGAAGTGCTTTCTTCTTTCGTTGGTGATGTTGAATCCTGAGCTTGAGTGTTTTCTTTGATCAAAAACCTAGCTTACATATGACAACCCTTTTCTTTTTCATTTTTCATTAAACCTATCTTTTCTTGTACAAAGACCGAGGCACAAAAACCTATAGAATTAGAAAACAAAAGAAAAGTTTTGGTAGGTGATTGTGGTAAAACACAGATCAGTTGTGGTAGAATAAAGATCAATTGTAACAGACATTTATCAAGTGTAGTAATAAAGAAATCAATTGTGGAAAAGCACTATCAATTACGACAATATCTAGGTCAAATACGATAATAAGAAAGATAATTGCAAAATTATAGAAATCAAGAAAAAAAATTAAAATTTATAATCTCGGCCATACGATTGAGACAAAATTTTTGTTAGTTGCCTACAAGCGGTATGTGGGCTATTGATTCATGTTGGGTTTGCCAAAATGTCATAGGGAAAATCTTCACAAACTAAACAAACAAGATTAGCAACATTGCTCAATAAAAAATAATAACTAATCAAACCATTTAACCCTGAAAAAAATAGAATAATAAGCATCATATTCATAAATTAAGCAAATACACAAACCAATATGACACTTGAGGATTTTATTGCATCTCTTTTCTCTATTGAGTTGTGGCACTCAGGGGTCCTTCCGGAAGCACTTTGACTCAAAGCTCTAAGAATTTGTGATTGATTTATAATAAAACCTGCAGCATAAGTTTTTTTATAAAATTGAGAGCTCTAATTATGAGGAAAGAAGGTTTCTTATATAGGATTTCAAGAAATCCACAAACAGAATCTAGGAAAGTAGATTGGATGGAAGAGATAAATCAAGACTAGAGAAGATTTGGTTAAGTTTCCAGAAAAATAAATTAAATTCCAATTTTACTCAAAAAGCAGAGAGATAAAAGAGGAAATAAAGATGAGAGGATTTATTTGATTTCTGAAAGATTAAAGTTTCCAAAATTGAATTTTAAGGAAATAATTTTTAATTTTTTTTTAAATGATTTGATTTTCATAAAATTATTTTTTTCCACTTTATGAGGATTTTGATTATTTAGAAACCATAATTGCCTCGTATTTTTTATTTTAATATTTTTGGAAAGATTTAATTGAATTGAAAATTCAATTAAAGAGAAAGATGAAATTAGAATAAAATTAATAGAAATGAAATTAATTAGAAATTGATGTGAAATTAAATTAATTTGATTTGGAAGAATAATGAGCTAATTTGATTTAATTAAATATAATTAATAAAAGTTTAGGAAATGAGAAATTGAATTTAATTAAGTGATAAAGATCAATTAGTTAAAGGTAATTAATTAAATAAACTTAATTATTTAATTAATTTTAGAGAAATGATTAAAACATTAGATTTTTATAGGAATAAATGCTAATTAATTAATAATTAAAAAATCATTAATCAATAGAAGAATAATTAGTTGTTAACGTAGCACTCTGTAATGCAATGGTAAGTTCCAAGCCTCTCATCTAGGAGGTCTTGGGTTCAAGTCTACTCGAGCCCTATGTTGATCTAGGCTTCGGCCCATTAGCCACCAAAAAAAATTAGTTGTGAAATGTGAATTCACAAGTCTATCCATTTTTTAGTTTCTACAAAATGAGCTAGGGACAACCTGTGTGTGTTGCATGTTCACAAGTTTAGAGAATAGAGGGATGTAAGGTAGGGAGGTGATGAGAGGCAGCTCCTACAATGGAAAATTGAATACTTGGAACCACTTGGCGTGAGGCCTGAAAGTCACTCCTAGTGTAGGGGGGAGCAAGACAAAAGCGACAGAAAACTAAGGGGTCACGGGGGCAGGAGAAGAGCTTGATGTAGACATTGAAGAGAATGAATGTAGGCCTTGAGGATGCACTATCCACCTTCACAGTGGCCTCTTGAGCTAGGGCCCTCTCCTTCCTACATTTTTTACACTCATGCGCAAGATGGTTTTGATGAAGATGGGGGCTTGACTGAGATGGATGTGGAGGACTAGCACTATCCTACTTCATAGGAGAGACTAATGTTGTCTTAGATGACATTAAAGAGTGTCCCACCGATGGAGTAGGTGGTGGGGTTGATGTTCAAGTTATAGGAGGCTCAGTCATGAGAGACCTTCCCCTTTTTTCCCTATGGGAAGATGGGGAACATAAGGTTTCCTCGAAGCCTGAGTAGTAGGTGCCAAGGCTGATGGTGCTACCTTGTGGGGATTCCTTCTCTAACCATAGAAGGTAGGGAAAGGAATTTTTTAATGATCAGGATGGTAGGAGGAATATGCACCTTAGGTTTAGGCAACATAGGTGTCTTTCCTTTGTCCACATGCAAAGTGGACACAAGAACTAAGGACACCATTTCAAGTTGCGTAACCTTTGATGGTTGAGGTGGCTTCCCATCGGACACATGTTTCCTTTGATCCCCTAATGAAGAAGGGATATAAGAAGTGGCACATTGAGCCTCATAAGGGGGTAGGAAACCTGAATCAACCATGGTGCACAAACTCATCTCCGCGGCCTTATATACTTGATAAGCTAGAAACACAACATTTTGCTAGAGATATAGGGGCTTAATTGGCATGGTCCAAAAATGATCAAGAGTGAACCCCCCACGGGACACTAATGGATGATACCCAATATCCTAGAGAATATGGATAGTCCCCTCATGTGGGAACTTCAGGCATTTGTGCACTATCGATGGGATGAATCACATGGAAGTCATCTAAGGAATGCCTAGCTTAACTTGAAAGATGTTTGATTTGGGGATCACAATAAAGGTGGATAAAATTGCCTTGGGCCTCACCTAAATGGTCAATGTGGTGGAGCCCAAGGACAATTGGTACATCCCTTCATGCATACAGATGAAAACATTATGCACTTATCATATTTATTGTGATTTAGGTCATTGACGAAGAGGACCTCCTCCATGATCACATCACCTCAGCTTGAAGGGTCTACCAACACATCCCTGATGGCGATGACAATGATGGAAGTCATGATGTATAAGGGAGAAGCTCCCCACTATAAGTCTCATCGAGAGGGGTGAATGATATGGTCATCGCATGCACCCTCTAGGCTTGTAGGGAGGTAGGTGTGATGGTCACCATGATCGTCATGTATCTATCACAATGCCTAAAGATTTTTAGTTTTTGTTTACGTTAGATTCACCAAAATGTGGGGAAGAAAATAATGCACCAACCCTAAAGACCAACTAAGATCTTAAGGGATGCACAATTCCCTTCAAAGCACCTCATTGTGCTAGCTAGGAGTGCCAAGTAGATCTGACCTGAGTTATAGGTAACTAATTGGTTTGATATAAGAGGATTGAGTAAGTGTGTTTAAGGAGGTATATGTGTTTAAGTATTGATTAAAATGATTAAACATTAATTGAGTGACCGTATGATGAGATTAAAGTGTTTTGATTATGGGAACTGAGAAGATCAAAAACCACAGACAAACTATGAAATCTGCGAGCTCACTACTTTGGACAGATGCACAGCCTAGAGGATGACAACATGACTAATAGATACTAGTGTGACACACTAGTGTCTTGCATATACCAAGTATTAATAAACATAAAATGGAGCAACAAGATATAAAACTGAATCCAGTCTATGCAAATACGAGCAAGGTAAATAACCAGAAAGGAAATGGATGCAATAAGATGAGATTAAACAAGCAAAATGGAAGGAAATATACTAACTAGAAATATTTAAGTTTAAATGAATTAGATTTTATATTTTACAATGAAATGAAATGAGAGAAAGTAAGAGAAGATGGGACCGTATTCATTAGTTAGAAATCCGATCCAAATGAAACCTTTGATTTCACAATCAAAACCTGTGCACAAGCAAGAAAGAAAAATTGTCGTGGCCATTTAAGAGGCTTGCCTTAGTCAAACCCCCACTTTGGTGTTTCCACCTTCATGTACAACCTTTAGACATGATGAATCTAGTGATAGATTATCGATAATAGAAAGATAACAACAATAATATGAACTAGAAATTAGATAAGGAAGATAAATATTCTCAAGATAGAATAATACAAAGAAAGAAGACTCCCCAAATGTAAAGAGAGTGCTTGGATGCACGCTTTGAAGCCTCATGTGAGGGCTTGATGTGTTAACAATGGTGGAAAACCTGCAACAATGTGATATGGGAGTGCAAAAATGATAGTAGATGGCTCGGTAGAGAACCGAGAAGTTGCAGGAATGTACTCATGTGAAGATTGTAGAAGGATGAGTGAATAGCCAAGAAGACCAAATGAATGCAAATGAGAATTTTTTGAATACCCAGACGAATTCTGCGTATAGAATCACATCATCGTGTGTATTACAAACGTAGGGTGATACGTGTGTATTACAAACATAGGGTGATAGGTTTGTAACACTCAAATGACTCACTGGATGTCTGCAAATTTGTGGATGCGAGTGTGTCAAGAAGATGTCTCCATGGCTTGCACATGTCTGAAAACCATTAGGATTCCCTTTTTTGGATTCGAGTTGGATGGTGAGTTGGCGGGGTGACAAAGTTAACAAAGAGTAGTGGGATTTGTGTCTTAGGATAAAGTGGAGAAAATACAAAAATGGTATCTTATAGAGGGGTGTAAAATTTACTCCATTACACATCCTCCAATTTTTTAAATTCTATAGAAAAGATATTGCTCGTGGGGTCTCTTATCATGCTTCCAATCCTTGATGGCCTTGGGTTCCTTTTAGAGCCCCATCAAAGGTTTTGACCCAGCCTTTGTTGGGCATTTCCAACTTCACTTCATCTCTCTTTTGTTGGGTAGTCATCTTTCTTTTGTTGGCTACGATTAACCCTAGATAGCTAATTAATGGGTCATACCATTGAATAAACTTAGTAACAATGGTGAAAATTTTAATAGAATATTAAGTTATTTATAATTGACACACACCTCATTTTATTTTTTGGTGATATGTGCACAATCCTTAGTCCCCTTATTCCCTTATACTTGTCAAGATAAAAGGCATTTAAGGCGTAAAAGTGTAATATATTTGTAACTACGTTATTTGACATGTCATTCATGTAATCGTATTAATTGGTAATCTAAAAGTGTATTAGAGAGAATGCCACCAGAGAAAGATACTTGGAAATTGCATAGGACATATTTTTAATGAACATGTATGAAGTTACATAATATTTGTTAGTTTGACTCTATTACAATTGATCTATTACATCTTTTCTCTCACTTTTCTTA
This sequence comes from Chamaecyparis obtusa, assembly GCA_027943335.1. Lineage (NCBI taxonomy): Eukaryota > Viridiplantae > Streptophyta > Pinopsida > Cupressales > Cupressaceae > Chamaecyparis > Chamaecyparis obtusa. The sequence goes on from BSBK01011392.1 coordinate 25,320, forward strand.
TTTGTACGTGTTTCTCACCTTTGAGAATCTTAATTTATTCTATACCATTATTTTCCTTATACCTATAATTATCTTTCTTTAGTTTCACATACAACCTTATGACTTTTATGTATTTATAATCACATTCTAAATCAATTAACATTAGCTTTATTTTTCTATCCAACAACCATATTAAATTTTATTTAATCTAAATTGTTATATTATTTCTCTACATTAATTACAAACTTAATTATTAATTAAAATAAATATTTTTTCTATAACTAAAATAATATTAAATAATAAATATAAGATAATATTATTTTGATATTTATTATATAATATTAAATAAAATTTACAAATATCGATTAATAATTATAATATCATATTTTTTATAAACCTATAATTATAAATTTATGTTAATATAATTTGTAAATTATTTTAAATATTATATAATATTTAATATATTTGAACATTTGCATATAATCCTCTAATAATTAATAATTATTTAAATATGTATTTATAATTATTAGGTAATATAATAAAGTTTAAAAGTTAACCTTGGATATCTCAAAAGATGGAAAATCCTCGATTAAATTGGGAGCTTATTTTCACTTTCTTTACATGTCAAATGTCTACAAGATTATAACTTACATAGTTAATCTGAGAGTAAGATTAACTAAAATAAGTTTCAATATCTTATAAATTGAATGTGTTGAATGAAAATAATAGACACACAAATTGTTTTGGAAGAGTTGTTAAACTATAAATAAGGGATTGATAGTTTTAATAGTAATCAGCTCATATTTTGATGTTTTCTTTCACAAAATATCTAAAAGTTATGTTGAATGTAATTTATGTTAAGGAAAGATAAATTAAATTACTCAATTTTAAACAATTTAATGGGAAAAAAATATTAGTAACAATAGTAGTAGTATGAAATATTTTATGAATGGTTATTTTCGGGATTAAGAGGTGGAGAGTGCAAGTTTAGAGAGAGTTCTCTTTGTGATGGATTCAAATTTCTTTAGTTGTGGGTTTTATTAAATCATAAACTATAAACATTTTTATTATATAAATTTTAAAATAATTCAATAATTTTTTTTATTTTTATAAATTTAAAAATAATTCAATAATTTTTATTTTTAAAAAATTTTGTCTTTGAAATGTTTTGTTCTTTTAAACGAATTGTTTATTCTATCGTATCATAATTGTCACAAAAGATTGCATTTTTCATTAGATTGTTAATTCAAACAATTTAATTTCAACTTTCTAAAAAGCAAGAGGGGGGCTGAATATTAATGCAATTTGTGAAGTTGTCAATGCAACTTAAAAAAAAAAATTAAAAAAAATCTACAGTAAACCATACAGAATAAATTAAAAATAAATAGAACAAATTAAAATCGACCAATGAAAAAGAGCTTTAAAAAACCAACAATCTAGATGAAAACAATCATCTTGCATTCATTTTAAACAGTTTGCATTGTACATGTTTTAAGTTAGCTTGTTCATTTCAGATAATTACACCTTCACTATAATAATAAATTTTTATTTAAATATAATTATAATTAATTAATTATTTACAAGTGTATAATTAAATATACTAATAGTACATTCTTAATTATATAAAATTGACAATTAGAAAGAAAAAAAAATCATTTTACACACAATACTCCCTTTACTTACATTATAATCATTATATCTTCTCCATCCTCCTCATTATAGGCAGCATAGTCAGCCAGATCATAGTAATCAACACAATGGCACCAATTAAACTCCATACCAAATATACTAACACCAAAAAAAAAAATTTGTTTATATTCACCAAAATACTTTTTTTTTTTGAAAAAATTGTAGATTTACAATCTAAGAGATGCAGATCATGAAGAACAAACGCTCATAATTTCACCAAAATCTGCTGTATACTCCATTTTTCCAAATTTGATCAAAATTACATTTTGCATGCCACATCCTCATCATCTTCCTGAACAGGATCATCAAAGTCAATATCATCCCATTCACCAGGCCGCGAAAGGCGCCATAAAAGCATAATTTTCATCTCTTCCCCTGTCATCTTCGTCTCTGGGAGCTCAAGAACTGATTTCCCTTTGTATTCTATGTTGTCCATGGACGGCTCATAAGAAATACCGGCATAATTGGCGCTATTGGAATTAATGAAAGAAGCATCAGATGCGTCTGCACAAAATTGCGCTCCAAACCCCTCTGATTTCCTAAAAAGCCTTACACCCAAATCCAAAATCCTCTGCCAATGGTGTAAAAGTGTCAACCCACTACTGACCGCCTTCTGCTCTGTTGTGCTCTGTTCTGCCTTACGGTGTAAAGGCTTTTTAGGAAATTGGACTGCCACTTGTATTGACTACTATCTTTCATTAATTCCGGCAGCGCTGATTATACAGGCATTTCTTCTGAAGTTAGACGTCCACGGACAACATAGAATACAAGGGGAAATCAGTCTTGAGCTCTCCTTGAGCTGGACCGAAGAGAACAGGGAAAGGCGCCATATCATGCAATCCAGACCCTCTTCAATCCCTTCAATCTTTGAATAGCTGATATATCTTGGAGTTTCCGGCAGCGAGGATCTTGAGACAACTGGTTCTGATTATAAACATCGTCAAGAACAACAAGTTACTTTGATTCCAGATTCTTTTGAAGGTCGAGCTTCATATAGTTGGCTTTTTCTTCTATACTAGAAAATGAAGGATGATTTTCAGGAAAGGGATCATTAAGAAGCCTACTTTGCAGAGAAGTCAGCTCACCTTCGACATGTTTTCTCCGCAAATCAAACAGAAAAATTGATCTACTGAATTCAGAAAGTTTACGATTGAACAAATATTTGGCAAGAATGGTCTTGCCAGACCCTAAGACATAGATGCCAATTATTTTATCTCTCATCTCCCCATTTCTCTGGCAATGTCTGTGGAAATCTTTCCCAAGCTCATCAAGTCCCACCTCATATTTGGCAGCTTTTAAAGGAAATTTCCTCTTTTGCTTCTCATTACCCACAGTGGACACGAAATCTTTAAATAGCTTATTCTTTTGCTTCTCATTACCCACAGCGGTCACGAAATCTTTGAACAGCTTATTCGTATCGCTGAAAATATCAAAAGAAAAAGAAAAATATAATTAATGATTAATATGAGGTTGTAAGTAATTAAGGTTTTCTTTTGAAATATATAAATTTAAAAACCTACATTGAATCAGAAAAGGCCTAGAGGCCGCACTACAGTATGAGTAGCCAAAGCCTTTAAAAGCGATATCAAGAAGCAATCATATACAAAAACTTGTATAATAAAGAGGAAAAGAACAACTGATTGCACAACAGAATCTAGTTTCCAATTAATCTTCAGAAGTGGATGAAAGTTCCAACTAGAAAACCCAATGCTGCAAGAGTCAAGAATTAGAATAGGACTGGATGTCGAGAAGCGAGGGAGGCACAGGCTACTATAATACCTAGAACTTAAGGGGCTTTCTAATGAATGGTTCATAAGGTACAATATTTGCTTAAGCGTGCTCAAGCTGGAGCATACCTCCCGAGAACTCCTAAAACATTGGTCAGTTGACTCGAAAAACTACACAGCTGAATATAGCAAAATGCCTAGAACACCAAGAAAAAGCAAGATTTAGATTAGAAGTTATAACAAACAATTGACACCTATGAGAGATATGTGATGCATAAGAAAATTGTGTAAAGGTCATTGCTAGTAGGTTTCCGGTTTCCACAATCCATTAATAGTATTTTTTTACTTCTGAATCTTTGATTGTGTGCCCAAATTTTAACCCAACATTTCTGGTCACACTAGAACATTGACTTAAAATTTGACACACAATTAAAATCCAGAAGCAAAAAAAATGTCTAAAGGTACTTGTTAACTCCATAAGGCACTCAAAGACAGTAATTCCACACTACGAGGCAGAGAATATCCACGTTAGCTAAAGGGAAAAAAAACCCAAATCGATCTTTTCAGATCGCAATGGAAGCAATTTATGCTGTCTAAGTCGTGCACAAGATCAAAGAGAAACTTAAAGACAATAATAATGCTTCCCAAAGAAAGGAAAATGAAGGCAATGTTTTGAAATCGCTGTATACGTGTGCAAGAATCTCATGTGTCTACTGGTCAAAACAACAGTAGAAATTCAGAACAGCACAAAGGTCCCCTGTAAAGTACTTCAAAGCTTTAATTTAAAGCGAGGAGGCCCTGCTAAGTGGCAAAAGGGTTAAACAGCTAAGAATGAGAAATATTGAATCGAAAAAGTATAAGCTGTCGAAACCATACCCAAAAATCTGAAGCAACACTAGTCTGAATGATAAGAAAAAGTAACTACACAATACTCTGCAATAGTTGAATTTAGCATACTTAAAGACTCTCAAGAGAAATGAGCACTATTGAGATATTCGGATCTCAAAATATGAATCCTTCCACTCATCCAACATTTTTATTATTTTATTCAAAATTGAATTTCACAAGTTGTCATTCCATCCATTGGAAAAAGCAAAACCAGGTAAGAATCAGGAAAATAATCATTTTCTGAAATAAAAACATTTGTAGAGTAAATCTTGTTCCATATTTTTGTTTTATTTAGCCAACACTTTCTCTAGGGTGAAGTTAAAAAGCTGAAATAGTGAATGCATGCCGAATTTAAGACTAATTATACAAGTATTTACAAAACAAATCGATGGAAAGCACATGATGGGATCTTACTCATTCTGTCCGTTAGATTCGTAGCCCTTGATCCCTGAAACGTTCTGCAGGCATTCTTTCCACTGTTGAATGTCATGACTAGAATACCTTCCCTTCTCTTCCTGTTTGGAAAATGCAGCTGCAAACAGAATTGCATGTATTGTAGGATTTGCAAACAGATAATAAACACAAACAAAAATATTACACAGAAACCGAAAACACAAAGGTACAGATTTTCCCCTCTACTTTTGATGATCAGAAATTGAATGCAATTGCCTCTTTAATAGAGGTCTTAGACAGCTTGAGAGGCTGCTAAAAAATAGTGTTATACTAAAAATAAACTCATGCCAAAAAAATGTAAGATCCAATTTTAGCATGAAGTCATGCAAAAACCTATATTTTGTTGGATTTGAAGAGCAAAACAAAAATCAAGAAACTTGGATTTGAAGAGCAATACAAAAATCAAGAAACTAAGTGTTTCAACACCATTAATTAAATAAGCACAGGAACTTATAACCAGCAACAAGACATTATGACAAATATTACTACAGCAAGACAGAAACCATCTATTTTCATTGATGCACATATAAAAGATACATGGCTATTAAGAACCAAAAATGTGCTCTGTATATTAAGTTGTCTATTAAGTTTCATAAGCTGAAAAGAGAAAAATAATTACAACACATAATTTAGAAACAGACCAGGGCATATCTGGATATAGGTACAGATTGTTGACAGCTCCCAGTGCCAAAAACAGGGCCAGAAAAATAGAGCCTGATCAAGAAAAATGTTTGCATAAAAGATCAGCCTCAGCGTACATCCAAAGGAAGGGGATCATAAGATTTATTTACAATTGCTTAAACATATATAGCTGCCAAGATTTCATACAGATGTCAATTAGAGTAGCAGCTGTCAAATGGTGGCATTGGTAAAATATTACAAAATCAAAATTGTAACAGCTGTTGCCTCAGATGCCAAGATTTCATACAGATGTCAATTAGAGTAGCAGCGGTCAAATGGTGGCATTGGTAAAATATTACAAAATCAAAATTGTAACAGCTGTTGCCTCAGAAAATGGAAAACTGACTGTATGTAGAGGAGAACAAGTCGTCACATATGAAAGTTAAACATTAACATCTTCATATTTAAACTATCCTATTCTAAGGCTGCTGCTTTTTTCTAATTTTTTAACAATCCTATTTTAAGACAGCTACTTTTTCAACTTTTCTCCTCATTGACGATGGGAAAAATTACACCTAATTATATTGTAAGAGTGAAATCAATTGTCGTGCCAGCGAAGACAAAATTGGTGAGCTGAGTTTCCACATTTTTGCCTGGCAAGAACACGACAACAATAAACAGTGAAGTTCATGCTTCCCTCTTAATACCTTGCAATAGTCAAGAAAATAGTCTCTTTTGACGTGCAAACTTTTAGATTTGTACAACCTTTGCAACATCTTTTTCACCTTTTGTCAACAAATCCATTGATCCATTTATAATTAATCTCATACGACCTTTTGTAGATTATCCATTGCACATTCTATTCCAACATGGTTCTTCTAAATTCTACAAGGGTGAAGATTCGAACATGTGTTTGCTTGATGTTCTTCCGTGTGACAATGCAAACACGGCATACATTGATTTCTTTGATCTAATTTATTTATTCCTACAACATGTTACATCATTTCTCTATGCCTTACCAAATCCAAGGCCTTAATATTTTAGCATCATAATTAGTGGATGGACTCTCTTATGCCCTGCCCATGTTTTCCTAGTTCTCTTCCTTTCAATGATAGATAATGAATGAAATCCATATATTCTTTTAACTAGAAAGTAGATAAAAAGTGTAGCTTTTTAACCAATAAACTTTAAAAGACAACAATCACTACTAAATTTCAAACTAAATAGAATACAAAGATTCTATGCCACACCATTAAAATTTGTTACATAAACGAATTATCATTAAACTATTTGTTCGAAGACAAATCCTCCACACTAATATGCATTTAAGTATAATTTTGACCAATCAATACATAATAGTAAGTTATCCAAACAAAGGTATATCCAACATAAGAAGAATGAACCATTTATAAATCATAATGCAAAGTTCACAATTTCAGAAATCCCATTTAAAACTTCCATTAATATCTGTGAAGCCAATGTATCTGAAAAACAGTCCCTCTTTTAACAAGGGCTGCGTGCAGCTGGAGTCCCTGCCTAAGGTGGGGGAGAAGGAGAAAGAGAAAGTGTATGCAACCAGTATCTACATGGTCCACTTTGTATAAGAATCTTTGGCGTGCTCAGAATTGGAATATAGAGGATGTATTTGTTAGATGTCCCATGAAAACCAGATATTAACAATTCAGACATTATTTAAACATTTTTTTGCCTATGGAAAATGAGTCAACTTTGAATGTGTGCATTCTTAATACATTATCATCTCTTACGAAAATGTCAATTCTGAATATACATATATCAATTTTTAGATAAGTAAAACTGCATTGCATGAAGCTCATGACCATCAATGCGAGCTGAAAATTATATCAGTTCCATGAAGTTATGAAAATAACAGTCCATGTGAAGGGACCTATGTCATTTCTTTTTACCAAAAAGATGCAATGTATTGTTAAGGACAACAGTTCTCTAAGACTAACATGATTAAATGCATTCTACTACTTGTAGAGAAGCATAAAAAATGGTTTAAGAGGAGAAAACTTGGATTCTCTTTTAACCGTGTGCCTTGCCTAATTCCAACTTGTCTCTGCTTTTCAACAAAAAGATTAGAGAAGCATAAAAAATGGTTTAAGAGGAGAAAACTTGGATTCTCTTTTAACCGTGTGCCTTGCCTAATTCCAACTTGTCTCTGCTTTTCAACAAAAAGATTTATTTGTGTAGACTGTTTTAAGGGAAAGTGTATAAATTCACAATTCTATTATAGTGTATCAAATTGCTATATATGCATAAAATGGATTCTCTACAAATCTTTTACAAATTCTTCAGTAATTAACTGGAAGATGTTGGACCAAATTCAATAAGTTTTTAGGACATCCTACCTGTCAATGCGAAAATGGGAGCTTTGGAACAAGATATGGACATGTGTCAAATGAAACGAAGGCAATTATCTTTTCAAACGTTATAGTTGCAACTACCTTTGTAGACATTTATGCAATATATGTGGAAGCATATAGAGGGCATATGAGTTTTGATAGCATGTAAAGTGGGGTATCAAGAGTCTATTTTTCAACTGCTTTCTTTTTGATATAGAGAATAGGCACGTAAGCCTGGGCATAATTCTGCAGATTTGTCAAAAACCAGTAAGATCATGCAAAAAAACCTGACGTTAACTTGCAGATAAGAAATTTCCGTGGCTGCCTTCAAGTTCATTCTGAAATCTGTCAGTTAAGTTTGAAATGTTATTTATTCCTATGTTGAAGAAAGGGGGTCCCTTAATACCTTTTTGGAAGTGACTTCTGGACAAAGCCTGATACAAATATTTATCTGAATCCGTCTTTTGTGATTGATATCGCGGAAGAAACACAAAATTTGTGAGATTTTTCGAACTGTCCTACAGTTCCATTTCCACTTAGTGTAGCCTTAAAATGGCCCATTTCTTGCAACAATGAATACACTGAAACGATTGTATTATCTACATATTATTTATGGAATAAGGAGAAACTGGGAATGAAGGGGAAACCACTTGCTCTTACCCCTAATTTCATTTTGGGGATTGATCTTCCCAAGGCTTTCTTTAATAAAATGAAGAGATAGGGAAACAAGCCTTATGGGAAGACTTATCAGAGAGTCAGCATGGAAGATAGGTTGGATACTCTAATTTCCTATGTACTATTTCTGTTAGAGATCACACTCACCCTTTAGGTCATATCACCCTTGTTCGGCATGCTAATTTTTGGTGTAACTGGCTGTGCAACAAATATATTCACTAGATGATTATAAATTTATAAGATAAGTAAATGGCAGCTGTCTCCAAGCTTGAAAATTTTGTGATTGTCTAAGGATGTTTGCGTATCTCAATTCTTACCTGTTCATACAAATCCTCCAACTTCTTTCGTGGAAGCTTAAGCTGTGCAACTTGCGGCAATATTGAATCCCATCTTCGGCTGTTAATATATGCCATAAATGTTTCCTGACTGTCTACAGTGTTAAGTGAAGCCTGACACTCATTTTGCAAAATCTTGAATGTTATCATGCAAGGAATTTTTCTTGCAAAACTGTAGCACAATTTTCATCTTACTGTTTAAAAAAAGAAATGAATGTTAGACATAGCATTTAAGATAAATGAAGGAAATATTCAAATAAAAAACTATCATCACCAAAGGCAGAATATGAAGGTGCATGAATAAACCCTATAGCAGAAGGAAGAATCCGATTAAAACACCCAATACAAGGCATTTTAGCTAATAGTATCGATTGTTTTAAGTTTGCAATACATATAGAAACCCTTAAGTCCTTTAATGACGTTCTTATATGCTGTTAAGGTTGAAGTAAGAAATACAATGCTAAACACTTTTCTCATGTGTCTTCTGGGACCTCTAGCATGACGGTCGCTTAATTGCAATTTAGAAATTTCCTAGAAGCAAATGAGCGAAATACAACTGAACATTCCTGTAGCATAAAATGAAACAGACAAAATACTTACATGCGAGCTTCAATTTCGAGAGTGGACATGGCTTCCTGGTGCTTCCACTTCAAAATCCTCGGAATAGTTCAGCGTCTCTTTCTTACGATATCTTTTATGAGTGAAATCATGAAAAAAACATCGCTCTATGGAAGCTCTGTTACCTAAGAAAAGAAATACTCTTATCAAAATTATCCCAGAAAATGTGAAACCCTAGGAACCACTCAGAAACTATAAGTTAGTGCAACAACTAGAAGGATGCGTTTACCTCTGCCCCTGCAATTATAGCTGCAATTATAGCTGTGAATCTGAATATGTTGATGGTAAATCTGTGGGTGAAGCCGGTCTTGCCAAGGCATCCTAAGAGCAAGAAAGGGAATATATGAGAATATAAACCTGCTGAAATTAAGCCTAAGCAAATTTAAATTAGAGCAAACATAATATTGTAGAGGTCGCACGATCCAAACTCTAAACTCTCCAATAAATTTATTGTAGAGCAGTGGATGTTCATAAGGAAATAACAGAGCAAGCTAAATGTTTTTTTCCAGACAATTCTCCCGGAAACAAATGCCAAATGCGAATGACAGTTTTAAGATATGAAATAAGTTGTTGTGGAGCTATCATCTCCCACCTGTCTCTGCATGTAAGCCAGATGTGGAAGCATAGACGATGCACGTGAACCATTTTATAAATGCCACCTGCAGACCACATGCAATTTTTACCAATTTTCTTAATTGATTCGAAAAAGACTACCCGCAAAAATAGCTCCAGCCAATCAAAAATTGAAAAATTATACTAAAAAATCAACTAATATAATGAAGCCACGAAGACTATAGATTAAAAGTTTTGTGCACGGTTTTCGAGGGCAGATTAATTCGAAGAAAGGCACATGAAAACTTTAGTCTCAGGGAGTAAAAATGCTACCCAAATATCCTTTCTTGGGCTCAATATCCTTCAAATCTTCTCTCTTTTCCCAAAGTTTTGAAGCTTGCGAAAACGGTCCTTTCCCACTAATTTCCTCCTTTGGTCCAAGTGTGAAAAGAAATGAAAATATCTGTGCAGCCATAAAAAAGGGCTTATCCTGATAACACAAGTTGAACATGATGATGAACAGATTTGAACTCTTGTGTAATCACATGCAACATAAGCCAAGGAAACCATGTGAATAATCGTGTGTTTGCTTCAGAGAAAGTAAAGTTGTCATGACAGAGGATCGCTTCACTACCCCCTTCACAGTGTTCTCTGAAAATATTTCCCTCCATTGCCACTTGAGAGCTTTTTGACTCAGTAGGAAAAAGGGATTGTCCGTCCACTGTCCACGGTATTAATTTTGTTTAATAGGAAAGCGAGATTGTCCATTCCTATTTCCTCCACCCATTTGCAATGTCTGATTCAAGCATGAATTGAGGCGCTATCACATGTCGCTGGCTAACCTCAAGTAGGCCTGGTCCTCTGCTAACTTTACGATGTACACATTTACCTTGCTGAGGAAGTCAGCCGGAGGATTTATGGAAAGAGTACCCTTTCAGTCAAAAGGAATTATATATATATATATATATATATATATATATATATATATATATATATATATATATATATGTGGTTATATTTTATTTGTATATTAATTTAGCAGAATGGCAAGTTGTTTGAACTTTAAACCTAGAAAATTGTCTAATGTTGGAAAATTGTCCCACGAGGTCAAGAAGTTGTCCAATTTTAGCGGACAGAATTTGACAAGTTGTGGGAGCTAGGGGACTAGGGTGATTGTGTGTTTCTATTCTTGGAATGTTGTCCGGCACTTGAATGTTGTCTCACACGACCAAAAACTTGCCAAACACCAGGTGTTTCGTCAGGATGTTGTCTGGCACTGCTAGGAAGTTATGTAATGGCATGTGATGTTTTGCATGAAGTTGTTTGGGGCTGCAAATTTATTTCTCCTTGTGATAGGGATTTTTCAGTTAAGCTTCCTTCAAGTTTAAAAAGAGAGCATTTTACGACTGAACTTTCTTATACAATCATCTTGTTACACTACGTCATAGATAGTGTAGAGTCGAGGAAACTTTATTTTTGAATGTGTGAGTTCATGATTACTATGTGTTATGATGGTGAGTGCATTGATTAGGCCAAGTTGATCAACCACCATTTGCATGAGCAACTAGCTAGCTATGAGTAGGGGGTAGGGTTCAATATGTGTTCTATATTGATATATGTGCTTGCTAGCAGAGAATTGGCATGGAATGGTTTGCAAACTATGGAATTTGCAATGAGTGACACAATTGTATATGACTATTTTTTGTAGTTGTAGAAGAAAGGAGGGATGAAAAATTATGTTTGTGTGAATGATACATTTTTGTGGGTGGTTATTAAAAGGATTGAAGGGTCACTAGAATAAAATTTTTCCCTTGAATCTGTTGACTTGATAACTCAATATGGGAGCTATTTTATTTAGTTTGATAATTTCTCCTATTTGAAAATTGGGGGTTTTGAAAATGCCGCGTACAGATTGCCTAGATATATTTCTAATTATTTTGTGTTCCGAGAAGTATATCGACAGATGGAAAAGGTAAACATTAGATATGTAGAAAAAATAAATAAAAAAGGGTACCCATTTCCAATTCACCTACAATATTTTAGTTGTAAAAGAAATGAGGTTGCCAAGACGACAAAGAAAATTCTATTGAAGTTCATTTTTTCGCTTTGATCACAAAGGGTTTATTGTGACAATAAACATTATCTATATGGTCTTCTTCATGAAGGGAAGTTGTATCTCTATGAACCCTAACTAGAAGAAGATTGAGATGATTGTGTAGATATGAGGGAGTTTCACTAGACAGATTACATGAGGTTAACATTGGAGTAGGCCAAAGCCTTTCAAGTGGGTTTTGATTATCCCTGAAAATGTAATTGACGATGGTTTGGATATGCTTGATGAGATCTATCACAACATTTCTCTAGGACCTATATCACATCTCTATTGGCCAAATAAAGATACTTTAGATAAAGAAAACAAAGACCTCACATGTGGAGGAGAGAACAAGGAGATGGATTGAGAAGAGGAAAAAGGAGTGTGATACTTCCTCTACATCAAAAGGATCATCAAGTGGAGAATAAAATGCATCTCAAAATTGTCCTACTCCCAAGAGTGGTGCCATTTTGACTTTTTTTGACAAGTAATTCCCAGTTTGAAGGAGATTAAGAGAAGCCACCTTAGAATATAAAGGTAAAATTTGTATGCGAGGAAGATGCACCTACATCCTTGAAATGAAAATAAGACAAAGAAATTATTTTGCTTGTTTGTCCTACCCCTAAAATTTATCCCTTGCACAAGGTTCTATGCAAGAAAATGGTTGTTTAATATTCCAGGAAATTGATGGAGATAATATATCCAACACCATTTTTAATAGTTTGTATTTATCCATTCTTTGTGATTTTGTTCCCCCTACTTCAACAGTTAAACCATGTAGCAATATAATAAATAACTCCAATTCATCCATTGTTAGTTACCCTTTGTGGCTTAAAAAAAGTTGTAGAGAAGAAAAAGAGATACACATCATTGTTGTATTGACGCAAGGGCAAGGACCTGAGGGGCCAAAGGATGGCACACCCTATAGATCCAACCCTGCTCAACAACTCATGGAAGCAACAACAACACAGTGAGAGAGAGAAAGCATGATCAATCATATATTATTTCATTCAAATTGATTCATACATGCTAGGCTATAAGGCCTTCCCGGTTACGGCCAGATATTACAATGAATTACAAAAGTCCTCAAACATGTGAGGGTCTATCAACAATCTTGTTTCTACTATCTTCTGTCTCCTCTCAAAACTGACTCCCTAAACTCTAACCAAACAACTATACTTATACAAGAGGCTACCGAATTGAGTCAGCCTTCAAATCCATAATCAACAGAAGGAACGGTCAAATCTAGGACCACACACTTCCCAATGATGGATACCAACATTAAATCCGTGACCCATAATCAATGCATAAGTTGGCCTCAACAGAAACACAAAATAAACTACTCGGTAAGCAAGGATTACTAAGCAACAAATAAGCATCGTCAAGCACCAGTGAAACAACTGACCGCCCAGGAGATAACCAACCATACTCAGTAACTAGAGGAAACCAACCAACTACCAACCAACTTGGTCAAAGTAGGAACCGAGCAACATAGACAAACTTCAAAATATTTTTGGTGACACAGGATTGCCAAGGACCCGAGATGCTCCTACATCATGTATACAAAGTGGTGTAGGAGCACCTAGGGTGATAGGTGTGTGTGTGAATTTTGTACCTAGCTGTAGACACAACACTTTAGTCAAACATTAGAGGTTAGCAAAAATCAAAATCGTGCAATGAAATGGAAACTAAACTAACCAGGCAATTTACTGCCTTCTAGTAGGTGCGAGTATGATATTCTCAGATTAGACCGAGACCAGTGACATTGACGACACCTAAACGAAGGATTTGAATGCAGAATATGGATATGAAATGAATGCAAACTAATCTATATTTTTGTATTTTCTATGCAATTAGATGAAAAACTGGATATGAAACTATTCTAGATGAAACTAATATGATATGCAATTGATCTAAAAATGATATGCTAAATTATATGAAAAACTATGCAAAAGCTATGAAAATTATGAATGATCTCACAAATTCACCTATCACAAGTGCTTGATTCTTCAGATGTCAATTCGCTAGAGTAATTGTGCAAATTTGAGAGATCCTTTTAGAGGAGCTAAAGCCTTGTTTTTATAGAAATCCAGGGCTTCGAGGGTGCATGAGAAAAGCCATAAATCACTCTTGATGAACTCAGGTTGATTTATTAGTCAACAAGAAATTAGAGATAATTAACTCACATAATCATGCAAAATCATGCAAGAACAGCTTTTTAACTCAAATCAGAAGTTTAGATTAGCTTTGAACTCAAAATAGATGTTGAGTTTCCAAAGTTAACAACTTGCATTGATTTCCTGATTTTAAGTTTAACTACTCTTTGAATGTGCACAATTAATTATGAATTAATTAAATAAATAAAGTGATTTATCCTCAACTTAACTAATTTTTGAATTAAAATAATTGATTTATGGGTTAATCAATTATTAAATCAAACTTTTATTCGAAAACTATATCATTAAATTTGACAACTGACATTAATTAATTAAATAAGAATTTAATCAATTAGTCATGAGATATTTGATTTATTGTCAAAATTAAATAATACAATTTAGGAATAAATATAATTAAATTTAATTAAATAATTAAGTGGCAGTATTAAATCTAATTAATTAAATATTAAAAATATTCAATTAATCAAACTTTAGGATAAAAGTGATTTATCGTCAAATAATCATTAACTTAAATATAATTATGATAGTTAGGAATATTACTAGGAATATTCCCTGATGCAGAATTTAGGATAATCAATTAGGATTCGATGATGTTCAGATGTACCTTAGGTTAGGACTTCGATGTCGATTTCATTCGATTTGTTGATGTAGGAGGTCAATGAACCTATAGCCCATTTTTGGGGTATTACATTTTGCCCCTCTTTGAATTACTATGTGAAGCGCAGTGGTTCAAAGATAGTCTACTTTTTATAAAGATGTTTGAAACTAATTTGAAAGATGAATCGATTCTGATACAGAAACTGATTTGAAATATTTGAAGATGTTAGGTCTTGAATGACCAAAGATAATGTTAACTATAGCAGCGATGAACCGATGATTACAAAAAAAGTGCCAAAATGCCTGATCCTGAACCTTATGATTGCGAAGAAGTGAGTGACTGATTCCAAACTCAATTGTCAATAAGAATCACATTCGTATCACATCTAAACCCTTCAGTTACGAAGAACCAAGGAAATAACACTGATGAACCGATGGTTACGAAAAGCTGAAATAGTTTACAAGATTAAGAGAATACCAAATTGATATGGATCTCGATGAATTTGATATGCCCCTAGCGACGATAGGTTTGCCCCAAGCGA
The DNA here is from genome assembly GCA_027943335.1 of Chamaecyparis obtusa. Classification (NCBI taxonomy): domain Eukaryota; kingdom Viridiplantae; phylum Streptophyta; class Pinopsida; order Cupressales; family Cupressaceae; genus Chamaecyparis; species Chamaecyparis obtusa. The sequence goes on from BSBK01011392.1 coordinate 40,631, forward strand.
CGAGGACTTTTGATAAGTCAATAACTAGACGTGGTTGTTGTCTTGATTACTAAAGAAAGATTGATTACAAATTTAGATTTACAGACTTTGAATGATGTGCAATACCATGCCCCCTTTGGGATGAAAATTGAAATCTGACAAGAAAAGTCAACGTTATAGTTTAGAAGCATGTTAATTGATTTGGGAAGTGATTATACACATTTGAGAACGTGTTCTGCATCGTTTAGAGGTCTTGGAGACCAAGTTTGACTACGTTAAACCATGAGTTGACCAAGTTAAAATTTTGATAGTTTGATGTAAGATAATCAGTTAAGTTGAATTCTAGATTTCTGTGATGATTGAAGGTTGATTGTGCAAGTAGTTAATAATATGAATGATCTCATATTTTGATTTTGATTTTGATCCCGAAAAAGGATTCTACTTGTTGTTTCATTGGAGGGACCTTCATGTGAGATTCAGCTCTTGTTAGATTCAAAGATGTGATTGAAGAATCGTTTAAGCATTGAAGTGTAATCAAAAATTTGTGAGATCATGCAAAGTGCAAAATGCAAAGAGACATGTAGAATGAAATGCAACCTAAGACCTAGGACCTAGTCATTGATCATGTGTCGGTCATTTTCATCATTGAATTTTTAGGTAACTGGATAAATCAATACAACGCCCACTAGTTATGAAACCATAGACATATGAATATCGATTTGTATGCGCAGGAATCAATACAACACCCACTGGTCAAACAACCATAGACATATGAATATTGATTTTATTTTCGGAATGTTGGATTAGATATATGCACCAAGGCACAAACGCCAGGATGACCTAAATATCATGTCCATTTTGATATAGCAATTTGTATAAGCATCAGAACATAGATGTCGTGATGACCTAAATACGCCTTGCATTACAAACACATCAAATAGTTAAGAGATCATTCTAAATCCAATGTGAATTACCCGTAGTGACCCTTTATCGTTCACATCCTTAGGCAAGATCGTGTTTCACAGTAGGAGAAAGAACTCACTCAAAAAGACAATAGTTAGATCAAACTTCTTCAAATTTTTTGGGTATTAATGGTTGAGGTACGCATGGCCATCCAATTCAAGATAGAGGCTCTTACAGACGAACACCATTTCAATCTAGAATTTCCAAAGTTGTTAGATTTTCACATACAAGCAGAAAACAAAGAAAAGATTATGCCCCCAGTCATCACTCTCTAAATCCTGTAAAGGACATCATCGAAGAGCTTGAAGAGACACAATATGCAAAAATCTCAATGCGAATCAATAAGCATACAAGGAGATAAAAGCATGTAAAAAGCATAGATTGTTTTCAGTTTGTTTTGATGTTTGATTGCGTTGTTGATGCAAAATCCTTTCTAGAGAGGAGACTGACTGATTGACTCGGATGAAGCTTCAAAGGACTCTGACTGGATATGACATGTCTAAAGATACACTGGAGGCCATAGGATATGACATTGATTTTCCCCAAGTGTTAAGTATTGATAGAATACAAACGCTTGAGCTGATTGGTGTATAGACTGACTTATTGGAAACAAGGATATGCAGAAACAAACCGGGAGATATGTACAAACTAAAGAAAAACTGAAAGCTGGGAAAGACCAAGATTGCACTGATAGATGGAGCATTTTGAACAAGTGGCGCCTGTTTGTTGGGTTTTCACCATCTTGGCAGAGATTCTATTTTTGCTACCAAGGCGTCTGTTTCCAGGTTTTCACCAAGGCACTTTTTCTTTTTCTCATTTTTTTTTGCTTTTTTCTTTTTTCAATTTTTTTTGTACTTCTGATATTTTTTTATTTTTTTGTGAATCATCAAGGCACCTATTGCTAGGTTTTCACCAAGATGTTCATTTTTTTAGGACTTTTTTAGATTTTTAAGATTTTTTTAGGATATTTTACCATAAACTAAATGCCTTAGGCGTAGAATTTTTTCAGATGGAGAACGTTGATTGGTTCTCAGAGATGTTCTCCTTCAATCGTTGAGAGTTGATAGGCACCAGAGCCAAAAGTAGCAGTGATAACAAAGGGATCCGACTAGTTGGGTTCAAACTTCCCCTTGTGTTCTCGATGTGATTGATTTTTAAGATTCTCTCTCAAGACTAGATTGCCAACCTGAAATTCTCTGTGTCTGACTTTCTTGTTGTAGCCTCTAGACATTCTTTTCTGATACACTCTAAGATGATTATACGATGCTTATCTACGCTCATCTAGTAGTTCAAGTTCTTGCAACCTAGACACTCTGCAGTCATCATCAGTTACTAGACCATGCATTCTGATTCTTAGTGATGGGATTTCAACCTCAATAGGTAGTACTAATCAGTATGTAAAAAGGATGCCCCCAGACAGAATGGGCATCAAACTCCCAAGCAAGATCACATCATGTAGTCCCAATGTCTAGCAAGGTGGAGAACAAGAGGGATTGGCAAGCTGGTGGAAGAGATGGAAGATAAGAGAATGAAAGAGAATGAAGGAGAATGAAGGTAAGAAATCCTCAAGGACAAACTCCTCAAGGGTACCCAAGCTAGGGAAAAATTGTCATGTAAAGCACATTTGGATAAGCAATAAAAGGCCAACATAGGATAAGTCACAAAAGTGTAATGCCAAAGAAGGAAAAGATGTAGTCCAAAGGAGTAGACATGTCAAGAGGTTTCAAAGCATTGTGTTCTACTCTTTTTTTTTTATTAGATCAAGACCAAAGAGGAAAAGGATAGTGAAAGGCTAAATAGGAAGGGAATGAAAGCAAGATCGTCGTAAGATAGCTCACAAGATAGCCAAATGTTTGTGTATAGATCAACATTGTCAAGATCAAAGAGAGAAGATGGAATGGATGAAATCACTACTACATTTGGGGCCAAATTTCAACAGAAGTTTCCGACGAGTAACTTTTTCTTATGAATTTGGTGTTTTTTTTTGTAATAGGCCCCAATGATGTCGGTATTTCGATGGGTGTTTAATTGACCATCGAAACTCCGACAGATTCGGGGTATACATTAAAAAAAAAAGTGAAACAGCCTCATCATTTTTATTTTGATTGGAGAGCGGGAGAAAAGGAGCGAAAGCTGAGCGCGGGAGAAGGTATGTGATTTCTTTATCTTTCAAGCCTCTGGCATCATATTTGAATGCATTTCATTTTATTGTTGAGGGAGTTGCTCTCTGAAATGACCACATTCTACTGGTGTCATGCCCTAGCCAGTGCTTTATCTCTATTATTTGATGTTATTGGTGCTTGTGCTCAAGGATATCGATTCACTGTATTCAAATGTTTGGATTCACGTTTGTTGATATTACTGGCATATGTGTTTAATGATGCCATTGTATATTGCTGTCACTGAAATGACCGCAGTCTACTGGTGCCATGCCCTAGCCTATGCTTTAACTCCATTATTTGATGTTATTGGTGCTTGTGCTCAAGGATATCCATTTTTTTGAAATGTTGACTATGGTTACCAAATGGACAACCCATGAGCTTCTAGCTAGGCGCCATTTGTATTGATAGCTTAGGGCATCAAATGTATTGTATCGTTGATAGTTGAGACTTTGTTAAAAGGAAATAGGACAAAGAATGATTTTTATTTAGTTTCTCTATTTTGATCCCTAAGTGGCTTACAACCCTAGAGAAGTATATGCAGATTTACGGATCCAGTTGCAGGATACATAGTAGTTGATAATTCTCAAGAAATCCATGCATCCAATTTGAATAGCAATTAATACAAAGAACTAGGGTCCTCCAATGGCCCAATCATCTAGACCTTGACTGTCCCCTCAACCAGTGACCCTTCAAAACTGGGTTATCATGCAATCAATGAGTGATCCTTCATTCTTCTGGTCTACCCTGCATCCAAACATATTGGAAATACACAATACAATGATAACAAGTCTTTCACAATCCCCCATCCCCCAAGGAAAACTATCAACCATCCCTTCCACATAGCATTTCACTATTTTATGAGTGGATTGTGCAGGAACAATTAACATTAAACAAGGAGCTAACTCCTCAACACATCTTGGAAACCATTGAATTCAATAATAAATGAAATCTAACACCAACATTATTCCTTTCATAGTTGTAGGATACATAGCAGTCGATAATTCACAAGAAATCCATGCATCAAATTTTTATAAGGATATCCTACCAGTCAATAGGAATTTTCTTGACATGACCAATGATTATGCATTTTGATGGCAGTGTGCTAGTTCAAAAGGATAATATAAATCTGAAATAATTTTTTTTTATTTTCTCAAACTATAAATGTGGTTAAAGGGAAAATATTATGTGAAAAACCCACAAACCAGGCTAGCAAATGATTGTACATCAAATTATTCCTATATTCATTCAAGTATTTCTATGCTTCAGCTACCTGACCTTTGAGCTTCATCTAGAGGAATGTGTAGTTTTAAGATAGAGTTACTTCTTGGGCCTTACAATAGGGTGGAATATGATCAAGATTTGTTTAGGTTGTATCTTTCTTAGTCCCATTGCTAGGTTCTTACGGTTCATGGTTTGAATCTATTATGGTTGTGTAAGGGATTTGTAGATGCTTTTTCTAACATAATTATTGGACAACATGATTGGAACAACTGGTTGTTGGCTATTGTACACATGAATCATAACTATCAATGGTTCTTTGTGTTCAAGAATTCGTTGATCAATCTTTGAGATTTATTGTCCCAGGTTTAAAAGAGTGATAAAAAATATAGTGAGTGCTATTGTTTCCAAGTGTTTTGTGGGTGCCATTATCTTATAGGAGTAATTGTTGGAACCAAATAATGTTCTTTGCCTCTAGTAAATATTGTAGACACAATCATCTTCTTGGTGAAGGGTTGCTTCTATCCCCATGAGGCACTATTGCATGGTTTCCATTCCCTTGTAGTATAGTGAACCTAATTTAATACAAGTGTGCACTATTTTGGGATCCATAATTTATGGCCCCTACACTGTGGTTGTTAGCCTAAGACAGGCCTACCTTTGCATATAATAAGAGGCCAACATGAAACAAACATCCAAAAGTTAGGGGGTTATTCCCTGTCCATAATTTATTATTTAAGTGCTAAGTGATGATGGGTATATTGTGTAATTCATACCTAGTGTGTCTCTTTCTTTCTCTCCACATTTCACATTAGGAGTATATGCTATACAATACCAATGAAATCAACTATTGGTCAAATCTAATCAAAATTGCAGTATAAAGATTAAAATAGATCTTGAAGAAATATGGGAACCATTTTTGACATATATTGTACAAACGAAGAGAATACTCCCAAGAGGAAATGCTTCAATGTGGAACAATTGAAGGACAATATTTTACTTTTATATGCACATCTGCAATGTTTTTGATATATTTCTAAGATAAAAAAAACCATAGAAAGAATAGCATATAGAAGAAAGTAAAGAATAATGATCATATTTTGAGATATTGTGTAAACTTAAAGGAAAGAATGCTTGGTGGGGTTATCATGCAATCAGTGAGTGATCCTTCATTCTCTTAGTCTGCCTTGTATCCAAACATATTGGAAATACACAATACAATGATAACAAGCCTTTCACAATCCCCCTTCCCTCAAGGAACACTATCAACAACCAGACCTTGACTGTCCCCTCAACCAGTGACCCTTCAAAACTGGGTTATCATGCAATCAGTGAGTGATCCTTCATTCTCCTGGTCTACCCTACATCCAAACATATTGGAAATACACAATACAATGATAACAAGTCTTTTACAATCCCCCTTCCCTCAACAAATTACTATCAACATCTCGACCTTGACTATCCCCTCAACCAGTGACCCTTCAAAATTGGTTATCATGCAATCAGTGAGTGATCCTTCATTCTCCTGGTCTGCCCTGCATCCAAACATATTGGAAATACACAATACAATGATAACAAGTCTTTTACAATCCCCCTTCCCTCAATGAATTACTATCAACATCCGGACCTTGACTGTCCCCTCAACTAGTGACCCTTCAAAACTGGGTTATCATGCAATCAGTGAGTGATCCTTCATTCTCCTAGTCTGCCCTGCATCCAAACATATTGAAAATATACAATACAATGATAACAAGTCTTTCACAATCCCCCTTCCCTCAAGGAACACTATCAATAAGTGACCCTTCTTCTTATCAACCATATCCAATGTTTCATTGAAGTCATGGCCAAGAATGAAGGTCACCTTACCCATACCATTCATGGATTCTGAAATGTTGTTCCAAACTCCTATAAACTTTTCTATTACTTCTTGTTGCTTCTTTAAATACTTCTTCTACCACAATGTTCTCCTGCCCCATCTTCTTGATCTTCCTGGCTAAAGCGGATGAATCCACACACAATAACCCAAAATGAAGAGTTTTGTATCCTTTAATGAATCTCAGTCACTGGTAACGCATGGATAGTCAAACCAGTTGTCTCCAAAGCATTCAATAAGTGAATATGAATGTTTGAAAACTTTCCTCTCAACTTCCCCAACCACTCCTAATCGGTTAGAGGGATATTTCTAGAATCTCCACTATTCCTATCCTTACCAACAATTCTTAAACATACATTATCTAATATGATAATAACATGCTAAACTGAACCAATGGCATGTTCTTCATGTGGTACAAGGAAGATTTGGCTATCAAATCTTCCTTCATGCAAGCTGAGCATGAGAGAAGGTATGTGATTTCTTCATCTTTGATTGGTATCTTTGACAAGCAACATCTTTCGAGCCTCTGGCATCATATTCGATCAAAAATTTCAAATGCATTACATTTTATTTGATCATGAATGCTAACTAAAATGACCGCATTCTACTAGTGTCGTGCTCTAGCTCGTGCTTTATCTCCATTATTTGATGTTATTGGTGCTTGTGCTTAAGGATATCGATTCACTATTTTCAAATGTTTGGATTCATGTTTGTTGATATTACAATTCATCATATCAGATAAAGTATGTTAAAGAAGTTTTAGTGTCTAAACACTCAACTAATCCCTCTAAACGATTAGGAGTGGTTGGGGAAGTTGAGAGGAAAGTTTTCAAACATTTATATTCACTTATTGAATTCTTTGGAGACTACTGGTTTGACTGTCCATGCGTTAATGTTTAGAAGAGATCAATGAAGTATTTAAAGACATTCTTACATGTTTGGAGAGGTTTAAGAGGCACTTATCATGATTGTACCCTCACAAACTGGTTTTACTAAGTTTCCTTTCTCTATTTTGAGGTTTCCTTTCTCTGCCGCAAGGGTACAGTCAGAGGGTTCATTGAAAAAATGATCCTTTGAATGGTTACTATGAATATGAATGATTTGATATAGCATATTGCTCATTTTACTTGAAGTTTGGAATAGCTTGTGCAAGGGTGAAAGTAGTTTTGATCATTTTGGTTGTGACTGTTCCTCTACACAGTCAGAAAATGTAACTGTCTAATGATTATATGTAATGTTGAATGGATTAAATGCTTTATTCTTGGTAGAAGTGAATGGAAGGAAGAGTGTTGGTGTTAGGTTTCATTTATTGTTGAATTCAATGGTTTCCAAGATGCATTGAGGAGTTTGCTCCTTGTTTAATGTTAATTGTTCCTGCACAATCCACTCATACAACAATGGAATGCTATGTGATTGACAATTTCATACAACTGGTCCTTTGGCGTGTATTAAATACAATCTAGTCACTTATTGAATTCTTTCGAGACTACTAGTTTGGCTGTCCATGCATTACCAGTGTCTGAGATTCATTAAAGGATACAAAACCCTTCATTTTGGGGTTAGTATGTGTGGATTCAAATGTAGGTTTGATTTGGTTAATGTTTAGAAGAGATCAATAAATTATTTAAAGACAATCTTAGATGTTTGGAGAGGTTTGAGAGGCACTTATCATGACTGTACCCTCACAAACAATGGCATAGACTGGTTTTACTAAGTTTCCTTTCTCTATTTTGAGGTTTCCTTTCTCTACCGCAGGGGTACAGTTAGAGGGTTCATTGACAAAATGATCTTTTGAATGGTTACTATGAATATGAATGATTTGATATAGCATATTTCTCATTTTACTTGAAGTTTGGAATAGCTTGTGCTTGTGCTGGAATTCTTGGTAGAAGTGAATGGAAGGAATAGTGTTGGTGTTAGGTTTCATTTATTATTGAATTCAATGGTTTCCAAGATGTGTTGAAGAGTTTGCTCCTTGTTTAATGTTAACTGTTCCTACACAATCCACTCATACAACAGTGAAATGCTATGTGATTGACAATTTCATACAACTGGTCCTTTGGTGTGTATTAAACAAAATAGAATTTTCAGCATATTATTATAATTCTATTTCTTTGTTGTAAACATGCCATTGGTTCAGTTTTGTAAAAAAAAATTCATGTACAATTTTTTTTTTCTATTTTTTCCATTTGATAACCACAGTCAACATTTCAAAATAGTGAATAACATCAAATAATGGAGATAAAGCATGGGCTAGGGCACAACACCAGTAGATTAAAACCAAACCAATGACATGTTTACAAAAAAGAAATAGAATGATAATAATATGCTGAAAATTCTATTCTGTTTAATACACGCCAAAGGACCAGTTGTATGAAATTGTCAATCACATAGCATTTCACTATTGTATGAGTGGATTGTGCAGGAACAGTTAGCATTAAACATAGCCAGTGTTCTCTTTACTTTCTCAAATCTCTACTAGTCAAGAACATTAGAGTTGTATAATACATTGTTAGTATCCTTTTTCCATGGGTCCTAGGCCTTTGGGTCCATGGAAAGGAAATAGATTACAAAATACACTTCAAAACAAAGGAAAAACTTAGCAAATTCAGTCTAACTCGCTGTAGATGAAGGAACAGTCATGCTAATAGTTCCTCTAAGTCTTCCAAAACATTTATTGAACTCCCCTAAAGTCCTATTGGATCCCCAAATTGCTTAATCCAATCAACTTACATCAGGATCATGAGAAACTTCAAAGGATTAAAAACATTACTTGGAACAGTCAAATCATTATGCTTTCAAATCAATTACCTATCGACATATCCCTTGCGAGGGAGAGAAGCCAAACACATAAAGAACATGCACATAAACATGGCAGCTGAAAAACTTAAATGGAATACACCAAGAAGTACCAAATGATGAATGCTCAATTTTTGTAATGGCAAAGCATCAGAACCATCCATTTCTAGAACTTGATTTTATAGTCTAAATGATTTTTCTATAGTCATAATGATTTTTCTAGAACTTGATTTTGTAGTCTTAATGATTTTTCTATAGTACTCTTAATGATTTTTCTAGAACTTGATTTTCTTGTTTTAATGATTTTTCTATAGTCCTAATGATTTTTCTATACTCTTAATGATTTTTCTTTCGTCCTAATGTTTGTTGCTCTTGATAAATTAGGCTTGAATTTGAATTTTTGTTCACTATTTTATTTCAGCTTGATATTTCATTCATTTTTTATATACACAGAGACTACACATGTTGATTAAAAAATGAGCTATTTGATTAAGGTTAACTATTCATGATTGTAAATAGTCAATATTTTTTATGGTACTCCTTGGTGTATTTCATTTTAAAATAATCATGTTTCTATGGCTATGATAAATGTCCCTTTGTGTTGAGAAAATTAGAGTTGAAAAAATGGTTGCAAACAAATCATCCTTCTTCCAACAACATTCTAGTCAATGTACAAGTAACGAGTCATTCCATTGAAGAAAGACCATGTCTGACAATATCAGCATAGAACAAAATAAAGAGTATGCAGAATTTAGTGATTGTATATTCCATTAGACCCATTTCATATAAAAATAATCATATAAAAATAATAAATGTAGTAACGATGGTGCGGTGCATTATTGATATATAGGGTCGATGACTCTTGTCAATGTGCCAAACTGTTGATGTGGTGGTGGGCAGTGTGTGTTGAAGACTTCACGAACACCAAACAACCTTGGATGACAATTTTGGTGCTGCCCAATAGAAAAAAGATTGCTGATGTGTATATATTTAACATTTCTAATGTAAATACTATTAATTATAATATAAGAACTAATGTAGACTGGGCATCATAGGGAAATAATGGTTGCGGATACTTTAGTTGGGTTGATGACAACTCATCTACATCTATCCACCCATCTCCACTTATCCGCGATGAAGGATTTGAGTGCAAAACGTGTCAGGCTAGGGCAAATTCTAAAATTATATTTTTACGATGCCTTCTCTGTATTGTAATCACATATCTTTGTTGCGACCATATGTAGAGATGAACTCAGGAATTAGTTATTTTAGTATTTACATATTGTAACTAATATTTTAATATGGATATGACGTAACTTCTCTTTGCCTCAAGTGCGCATATATATGGTTTACATCTTTTTTTAGAATAATTCTTCATGTTTATGGCTCAGGTGAGCCCCAATCTGCTATCAATCACATGATTTAATGTATAGTGTTTTCTTGGTTGTTCCATTTGTTCCTTGACCTTGACTATGGATTGACTATCATTTTCAAGCTTGAGTGTGGCTTCGTACCACACACTATTCGTAGATTTGTACGCAACACTAATTTACAAACGTAAATAACGCATTGAATGTAATCTATGAACGTTGCGTGTATGAAGTCTTGCTAAAGTTTGAGCATCCTCCCTTTATTCCAGTGAGGGATTGGAATGAGTTCATTTTGGATGCAAAGGAGAAAGGGGATACTCAAAGAGGAATTACACCAGCAAATGGGAGAAGGTATAAACATTTTAATAGATTTTTATTATTAAATAATGAAATTTGCATATACTAGTGTTCTAAGTGTCCTCATGTTACATGATTTAAGGTCTTAGTCCACGAAAAAATTAAATTAGACTTACTATCCAAAATACATAAAAAACATGCACATAAACATGACAACTGAGAAACATAAATGTAGATTTCACAATAGCTGAGAAACATAATTGTAGGCATCATAGTAACAATCTTTTGGAGACAACGTAATTGAGTTGTGTACCCAAGCGGTGTAGAGCAACTTCTGCATCCCCATTCCAAGTTGAATACATCTGTTGGAGGACCTTGTATTCATGAGCAACAGATGTATTCAACTTGGAATCGGAGGTGCAGGAGTTGCTCTCCATCGTCTGGGTATACAACTCAATTACGTTGTCTCCAAAAAATTGTGACCACGATGCCTACAATTATGTTTCTCAGTTGTTGTGTCCCAGGACCCCTTATGACCCTTTACGACCGTTTATGATCCCTAAGAATACATCTTAGAGGTCTTAAAATGTCATAAAGGGTCATAAGAGGCTCCTAGGAGGGGCCAGATGAGCTTCCACCTTCACGTGGTTGGCCCTGTTAAGTAGAGAATGTTTAACTATTCTCAAAACAAAGAGAAGCTCGATAATTTAAGGTCTCAGTCCATCGAGATGCTGAAAAAATGACAGGAATCAATGATGGAGAGTTTTTAGATTTTGAGAAGACGTATATGGAGTGGAGGCCAGATTGAGTACCAGTGCAGAGTGTTAATAATTATAGCCTTTTGGCCAAGATCAAACTGATCAAATAAATACCCTTGTGTGATTTATAATAATAAGGAGATTATTATTTCATTTATATATATATATATATATATATATATATATATATATGTGTGTGTGTGTGTGTGTGTGTGTGTGTGTGTGTGTGTGTGTGTGTGTGTGTGTGTGTGTGTGTTGGTTGAATTAGTTAAGGGCCCAAGGTCGGCCTCTTGGCTTTAACATTAAATATATTTAATAAGACCAGGTCGGCCCTCTTGAAGATAATTCAATTCATATATATATGGTGTTGGATTCTAGGGAGAGAAGCACCAAAAACATAACGTGCTTCCCTCCCCCAAAACCTTGATTCTTTGCCTTAAGCAAACTTAGATCAGCATATATTGGTGTGAAAGATAAGCAGCTTTGGCTAATAGATAAGAACAAGTCTGAGCATGAATAAAGATCAGATTATGATCTGATCCATACAACCAGCAATTATTGGCAATATTAACTGCAAGTTGATTAGGGCTGGAAGCCTCTGTTAGGACTGGACTCTTCCTTAATACACTAACACTAAGGTACTAATCAGGTTCTCCTCAGCACCTTTGTTAGTACAGTTTGGAGGCATATAGACTGCAGTATACTTGGTTGATATCCGGGTATCTTCTATCCCTTCTTGTTTACTTTATTCTATGTTTAGCTATGTTAGATCTCTATAGTTTGTTCATTCTGAAGTAGAATATGAAATATATCAACAAGAGATGATGATTCAATAACCTACATCTAGAAAACCTTCACAATTATCCCTTCTTTGGCCTCCACTTTTTCTTCTTCTCAAAAATGGTTATCTAGAAACTTTGGATACCATTTCTCATCCATGCATGAAATGTGCTAGTGATCGTATAAAATTACTTTAGGCCTCCAGTATTGATGAGATGTACAAGTGTAAAATGTTTTTGTGAGACTGGGATCAATTTGTGCAGTGTACATAAATGCCAGGTGTGATTGTTCTCAATGATTGACAGGTAGAAGTCTTCCAGGCCTTACCCAGTAGCTAGGACTAAAGATAACATAGCTCAAGAGACCATCATAGGTTGTCTCTTTCTTCAGTCTATATTATTGACAAAATGTTTTACCTTAGCTCATCAAATCCGGGGATTTGAAAGAATTTAATAGAATATTTTCATGACAACGTATATTATTTAAGTTGACGTTGCATAAATTTATCTACTTCGCACACTTGTAGACTATTAGGACGATGATAAAGAAGCATTTGATGTTAAGTTCCAACATAAAGTGAGTAAATTTGTTTTAAGTAAGAAAACAATGATAACATGAATGCGTATGAAATTGAAATGCAGCCTGCCGATTCTTGATGTACACAACCTGTGCATGTTGATGACAATGAGGACGTGCATCACAGTAATACAAGTAAACATCTTAAATTGATTGGTGTAGTAATACAAATTTAATTGCAATTGGTGTTTGGATTAATGTAACAATTTGTATTGCAGCTGTAGAGAGTGTAGAGGCCATTGTTAATGAGAAGGTTGAGGTTGAGGCTGAGGCCAGACAAACTGACCTCGATGTTGATGATGTGACTAGATTAGGTAAAGAGCTATACGATTATGAATGCTGTCAATGCCTTTATTACCAAGGAATCATCGTCCACCATTAATGAATATTAATGAACACTTACACCATGAAGAAGACAAATGATTAAACAGAAAGAGAGGACCAACTGAACCATCTTGTGGTCAGTCTATATCACATTGAGAAACAACGTCAAGACTTGAGAATCAATATAATAAAAAGTTTATTCAAGACCATGAATGATCAAAAACATTCCATCAGAAAACAAAACACTAATCTATGTTATTATTAAGCCATAAAATATGTCTTTAAAGTTTAGAAGCATCACAAAAACTTTCAAGAAACATAGTACTATCCAAAATATGTCTTTAAAGTTTATTTCTAATGATTATGATGATGTTGATGTTGATGTCTATAATTTATTTCACTTACTGATGCTTACCTAGATTGAATTTTGAATTGCCAGGTTGGAGAATGCTCTCAAAGTTTAGGGTCTGTTCCACATGATACTCTTAGTTACAGCTCAAATGCAACTCAACATATTTTTGATGTTGGGCAACCCACTGCAGAAACTCATCTGCAAGTGAAATTTAATGCTGTGAATCTTGGCATTGTTAATGTTATTACTTTTCCTCACATTTCATATTTGTGAAAATGTTTCTTGGCACTATCTTCTTTTTCAATTCCTATATTTGCAGCTTTTTAGATCATTAACTTAAGCATTACATGTCTTTGTTCAAAGTTTATTCTAACACTATATTATATCTTATTCTTATTACAATGTTCTTTGTTATGGGGCAAGAGGTCAATCTTCATTGTCTTCATTGTGGGGGACAGTGAAGATTTCTCTGACAAATGGTAGGTCTTCTTTAGTATCTTATAATAACATGCTAAACTAATAAAGGTGTTATGGGCATTTAATCTGCAATTACTAATAGATTAAGCATATTATTACTATGCTTAATGTCCATTTAAATGCATTTAACACAAAAACCAAATTTACAAAACTGAACCAATGGCATGTTTACAATAAAGATGTGTTGAGGAGTTTGCTCCTTGTTTAATGTTAATTGTTCCTGCACAATCCACTCATACAAAAGTGAAATTCTATGTGGAAGGGATGGTTGATAGTGTCACTTGAGGGAAGGGAGATTGTGAAAGACTTGTTATCATTGTATTGTGTATTTCCAATATGTTTGGATGCAGGGCAGACCAAGAGAATGAAGGATCATTTACTGATTGCATGATAACCCGGTTTTGAAGGGTCACTGGTTGAGGGGACAGTCAAGGTCCGGATGATTGGGCCATTGGAGGACCCTATTTCTTTGTATTAATTTCTATTCAAATTGGATGCATGGATTTCTTGTGAATTATCAGTTGTTATGTATCCTGCAACTACATTTGTAAATTTGCATATACTTCTCTAGGATTGTAAGCCACTTAGAGATCAAAATAGAGAAACTAAATCAGAATCATTCTTTGTCCTATTTCCTTTTAACAAAGTCTCAACTATCAATGATACAATACATTTGATGCCCTAAGCTATCAATACAAATGACGCCTAGCTAGAAGCTCACGGGCTATCCATTTGATAACCACAGTCAACATTTCAAAAAAATGGATATCCTTAAGCACAAGCACCAATAACATCAAATAATGGAGTTAAATCATGGGCTAGGGCACGACACCAGTAGAATGTGGTCATTTCAGTGACAGTAATATACAATGGTGTCATTAAACATATATGCCAGTAATATCAACAAACGTGAATCCAAACATTTGAAAACCAATGACATGTTTACAACAAAGGTCTAATAGAACTCCCAGCAATTCTTAAACATACTTTATCTGATATGATGAATTCTTAAACAATTAAGGTTGGAATAGACATAGTTATCACACTTTTTTTTTGTGTGGTACAAGGAAAATTTGGCTAGGTCAAATCTTCCTTCGTGCTAGCAGTCTACAGAATTAGACCTTTATTAACAATTGATCATATCAAATAACTAGTATGTTTAAGAATTGTTGGGACTGGTCCTTTGGTGTGTATTAAATAGAATATATAAAATTTTCAACATATTATTATCATTCTATTTCTTTGTTGTAAACATGCCATTGGTTCATTTTTGTAACTTCACTATTGTATGAGTGGATTGTGCATGAACAGTTAACATTAAACAAGGAGCAAACTCCTCAACACATCTTGGAAACTCCATTCACTTCTACCAAGAATAAATCATTTAATCCATTCAACATTACATATAATCATTAGACAGTTACATTTTCTAACTATGTAGAGGAACAATCACGACCAAAATGATCAAAACTACTTTCACCCTTGCACAAGCTATTCCAAACTTCAAGTAAAATGAGAAATATGCTATATCAAATCATTCATATTCATAGTAACCATTCAAAAGATCATTTTGTCAATGAACCCTCTAACTGTACCCCTACGGCAGAGAAAGGAAACCTCAAAATAGAGAAAGGAAACTTAGTAAAACCAGTCTATGCCGTTGTTTGTGAGGGTATAGTCATTATAAGTGCCTCTCAAACCTCTCCAAACATGTAAGATTGTCTTTAAATACTTTATTGATCTCTTCTAAACATTAACCAAATCAAACCTACATTTGAATCCACACACAATAACCCCAAAATGAAGGGTTTTGTATCCTTTAATGAATCTCAGTAACTGGTAACGCATGGACAGTCAAACCAATAGTCTCCAAAGCATTCAATAAGTGACTGGATTGTATTTAATACATGCCAAAGGACCAGTTGTATGAAATTGTCAATCACATAGCATTTCACTGTTGTATGAGTGGATTGTGCAAGAACAGTTAACATTAAACAAGGAGCAAACTCCTCAACACATCTTGGAAACCATTGAATTCAATAATAAATGAAACCTAACACAAAAACTATTCCTTCCATTCACTTCTACCAAGAATAAAGCATTTAATCCATTCAACATTACATATAATCATTAGATAGTTACATTTCCTAGCTGTGTACTAGAGGAACAATCATGACCAAAATGATCCAAACATTTGAAAATAGTGACTCGATATCCTTGAGCACAAGCACCAATAACATCAAATAATGGAGATAAAGCACGAGCTAGGGCATGACACCAGAAGAATGAGGTCATTTCAGAGAGCATTCATGATCAAATAAAATGCAATGCATTTGAAATTTGTGGTTGAATATGATGCCAGAGGCTCAAAAGATGAAGAAATCACATACGAAGAACATGCCATTGGTTTAGTTTTGTAAACTTGTTTTTTGTGTAATTAGTAATTGGTAGATTAAATGCAGATAACACCTTTATCAGTTTAATTAGCATGTTATTATTATATCAGATAAAGTATGTTTAAGAATTGTTGGGACTGGTCCTTTTGCACGTATTAAACATAATAGAATTTTTAGCATATTATTATCAATCTATTTCTTTGTTCTAAACATGCCATTGGTTCAGTTTTGTAGATTTTTTTTTGTCTTAAATGCATTTTTCGTGAGGAGGGGTCTTGTTTTGAGGAGATTGATGAAGATTGTGCACCTTAAAAACCAATTCATAAGGTACCAATCCATGTTTCCTATTCGCTTATATTTTTGGTTTGGTAAATCTCCTTATAAGTTTCATGTCCTTTCTTTTGATTACTATGGATGAGATATATATCTTACATTTAACATTCAACTTCTTTACATTTTAGAACATGTAGTGTGTTTTTTGAAGATTTTACCAAATCAACTTTTAACATAAACCAAAAACACCAAACTGATATCTTGCCCTTGCAATGTGACAACATATTTGCATTTGACCAATAACTACAAGAAATTGAATGATAAATCCACATACCTGTATCTTTGTAAAATACCTAGAACATCAAAAAGATGGCTAAGTGGCTGCTACCATGATTTTTATCTACTGAATATGGTAAAAAAACACCAAAAAGAATCAAATAGAAAACATGATTGGTCATTTCAGAGAGCATTCATGATCAAATAAAATGCAATGCCTTCTCTCACGCTTGATCAGCTTTCACTCGCTCATTTTCTCCCACTCCTTTTCTCTACAATCGAAATAAAAATGATTTGGCCGTTTCAAAACAGTGAATTGATATCCTTGAGCACAAGCACCAATAACATCAACTATTTTGATCTGTGGGTACTCTAATGTTGGCAAGAGTTCTTTTATTAATAAGATTACTCTGCAAGCTTGAAGAAGCGATATATTTTGGCAAATGAAGAGTGGAAAGATGATGACGTTCCTGAGATCATGGATGGACACAATGTTGCAAAAAGAATGGGAAGACATCTTTCGAGCCTGGCCCTAGATCCTTCGACAATTGGGGTAGGATCCAGACCCAAGCTAAAAAGATGTCTTCCTTTTTGTTGTGGAATATAGGCTCTACTGCTGCAACAACGACAAACTGCAATGTACATATCACAACAGCTGAGAAACATAAATGTAGGCATCATGGTCACAATTTTTTGGAGACACAACATAATTGAGTGCTATTCCCAGATGATGCAAAGCAACCACTACTTTGCATCATCTCATAAAACCACTCAATTATGTTGTATCTCCAAAAAATTGTGACCATGATGCCTACATTTATGTTTCTCAGTTGTTGTGTCCCAAGACCCCTTATGACCCTTTACGATCCCTAAGAATACATCTTAGAGGTCTTAAAATGTCGTAAAGGGTCATAAGAGGCTCCTAGGAGGGGCTAGGTGAGCTTCCACCTTCACGTGGTTGGCCTTGTTAAGTAGAGAATGTTAAACTATTCTCAAAACAAAGAGAAGCTCAATAATTTAAGGTCTCAGTCCATGAAGATGCTAAAAATGACGAGAATCAATGATGGAGAGTTTTTAGATTATGAGAAGACGTATATGGAGTGGAGGCCAGATTGAGTACCAGTGCAAAGAAGATGATTCAGTAACCTACATCTATAAAACCTTCACAATTATCCCTTCTTTGGCCTCCACTCATTCCTCTTCTCAAAAATGGTTATCTAGAAACTTTGGATAGTGTTTCTCATCCATGCATGAAATGTGCTAGTGATTGTATAAAATTACTTTAGGCCTCCAGTATTGATGAGATGTACAAGTGTAAAATGTTTTTGTGAGACTGTGATCAATTTGTGCAGTGTACATAAATGCAAGGCGGTGATTATTCTCGACGATCGACAGGTAGCTAGGACTAAAGATAACATAGCTCAAGAGACCACCATAGGTTGTCTCTTTCTTCGGTCTATATTATTGACAGAATGTTTTACCTTTCATTAGCTCATCAAATATGGGGATTTCAAAGAATTTAATAAAATATTTTCATGACAATGTATATTATTTAAGTTGATGTTGCACGAATTTATCTACTTCGCGCACTTGTATACTATGAAGACGGTGATAAAGAAGCATCTCCTCCCATGGCCATGCTTCTTTATCGTCATCCTCATAGTCTACAAGTGCATGAAGTAGATAAATTTGTGCAACTTCAACTTAAATAATATACGTTGTCATGAAAATATTCTATTAAATTCTTTCAAACCCCCGAATTTGATGAGCTAATGAAAGGTAAAACATTCTGTCAATAATATAGACCGAAGAAAGAGACAACCTATGATGGTCTCTTGAGCTATGTTAACTTTAATGTGCCTATCCATTGGTTTTTCGACAATTTATAATTAATTCCAACCGATGAGCTATGCATTCGATAGACAAAATATTGAAAAAAAATAATTTATGACATTTCTTGTGACAGTAATGCTATAAGTTCGACAGGGAAACCTGTCAGAGAATATTGCACAATTGTCCCTCTTCCGATAGTTTAAGTGTCGTAAATAGAAAATTTTTGACAAAACTTTCGACAGTGAGGCCATACCACCAACAGGTAGATCTATCGAAATTTGGTGCAAATTATCGTTATTCCAACAGTTCTCATGTCGGAAAGAATATCTTTTTGACAGTTCATTCCGACAGAGATTGTATATTTCTGATAGGTCTTGTTATCGGAATTCCGATGGATGAACCGCAAGAAATGCCATAATGAAGCCGTTGTCATGTGAAAATTTTTGATGTGACATGGTGTTGGTAAACTGACAGATATGTCTTCTATCGCAATCTTCTACGCAAAAACAACAACGGACTCAAGTGTCGAAATGTCGACAAATGAGCGTTGCAAATCTGACAAATGACCATTGGAATTTGACCTCGAATGTACTAGTGAATATGTAGAAGAACTACACATGATGCCTGATTGCTAGGTTTTCATCACGGTACTTATCCAAAGCACCACAAGGGAGTGGTTTTCACCATAGGATGAATTTATTTCTTTTTACTTTTGCTACCAAGGCACCTGTTTCCAGATTTTCTCCAAGGCACATTTTCAAAAAAAAAAAATTTCATTTCTTTTTTTTTTAAAGAAGGAAAGCTCTTTAGATAATGCTCCTTGAAAGGATAAACCATGATATGCCAAGGATTCAAGATGATATGCTCAAAGATGTTGATAGGGAAAGGAAGCTGAAAGAGAAAAATGGAGGATAAGGTTTTATGTAAAGTGAGTGAGGTTGGAAGATAGGAGGAATAGGCAAATGAGGAAAAAGGATAGAAGGTAGAAGGATAATGAATGGAAGGATTGTGAAAGGGTAAATGGAAAGGAAGGCAAGATCAACAACAACACACACCTTGAAGGATGGTGAGAGGATGGAGGAAATGTGAATGAAGGAATATGGCGAATGGATAGCAGAGGTTGAGGTTTAGGTGCATGGAATGGAAGAATATTTTTGGAAGAAGATGAAGTGGAAGTCTTTGGAAGCTTGAGTGTCAACTTCACTTTTTTCTCAACACCAGACTCTTTCAAGAGAGACTTTGGAATCCATATAGCCATAGGCTTTTCATTTCTTTTTGATAATCTAGAGAGAATATCTTTAATGATGGATTTTGGAACCCATACTTGTCTTGTAGTTTTCTTCTTAGATATCTCTTTGGACTTTATGCCTCCATGTCGATTAGAGGAGACATGGTGATCTTCTTTTTTTTATGAATTCTTGTATTGCTTCTTTTTCTTGTATTGAACATTCAAGTTACTTCCAAAAGACTTGGGACTTGTGGAAGAAGAAGGAGGATATGACTGGTTTAGATGGGTGGGTGGATGAAAAGGATTCAAGGGTATGCATCTATGTTGATCTTGAAGAAAGATAGGAGATGGAGGTATGTAAGGACCCAAGATGGATGGTGAATAAGGAGAGTTAGGAGGTGAAAGTGAAGGGACATAAGGACCCAAGATGGAAGGTAGATGTGAAGCTCTTAGTATTGGTGGAAGAGGTCCAAGGATGGAAGTGGAAGACGCAAAAGGATAATTAACAAGTTCATCAACATTTATATGACAACCAAGGACATCAGCACCTTTAGAGTGAGCATTAGGATTTTTAATAGAATCATGGACATATTGAATATGAGCACCTTCTTTGATAGGATTGTTCAAAGCTTGCAAAGACTTAGGAAGAGTAGAAAGTGGAAACAAACATGGAGTGGTAGAATAAGAAGATGGAAGACTTTGATCTTGACAAGGATCTTTGGATAGCATAAGCTCATAATTTTTCTCTTGATTTTCAATAGGCTTAACATTGGAAGTAACAACACCATTTTTACCAACCTTAATGGAAGTGTCATCTTTGGAAAGCGCAAGTGTAGTAAGGTTATTTTGATTTTCAATAAGCTCAACAGTGTAAGTAGTAGGTTGATCTTGCTTAGGAGAAGACTTAAGACATGGTGGAATCCATGAAAAAGGGTGTGCAGGATCAAAAGAACCATGGAATGGATAAGAGACATCATGAAAAGGATTGGATGACATGGAGGTTTCTTGATCTTGATCTTTCTTTATGTTCTTTTCTTTATGATTTTTATAGTCCTCTTGACATGGAGCCACTTCTAAGGACAACGAAGCATGTTGGAATTGTATGGAAGACTTTGGAAGAGATGGTGAAGGACTAGATGAAGTAGGCATTATAGCATATAAAAGCTTAGGCTCTTTAGGTTTAGCATTATTGAAAGTATTTGTAGCCAAGTGAAGGTTAGCTTGAGTTTATTTAAGAGGTAGCCCTTGAGGATAACTATAGGGAACCGCATGAAAAGTATTAGGATCTTTGTTGGATGAAGGACTTGTGAAAGATTTGATAGGCTTGGAAGCTTTAGAAAATGTATGGGTATTGGAGGAAGTAGGGGATGGAAGGGAACCATCACAAGACAAAGGTTCAACATTAACATTATCTTGCTTGAGAGTATAATCTTTATTTTCAGCATGAGAGTTCTTAGAGGAGAGATCCTTGTAGTATGCATGTTTATAATCAGTGCGATAAGCTTTCTCTTCCTCAAGTGAAGTAGATGTATCATCTAGGTATTGTTCACATAAATCATCAAAGTCTCTTTCAAAATTAGAATCATATGGATCACCATCATGATCTTTCCAATGCGACGTCCCATTTCTAGTAAGCATGAGCACACGATGAGGAGGACTCTTAGGAACAGAGGTGTCATAGGTATCATTATATTGTCCGTCATCATAGTAATCATAGTCTTCAAAGATGGGTGTGTCACTCTCCATGGAAGAGGTATCATAAGGGTTATCACGTTGCTCATTATGGTATGTCTTGAGAAGAGAAGTAAGACTCTTGGGAGAAGTAGAAGAGGAACGAGATCGTGGAGAAGAGGAAGGTGAAGACCTAGCAGAGGAAGAAGATGTGGATGATGAGGAATGATGAGAAGACTTAGAATATGAAAGATGTTTAGAAGAAGAAATTCATGACATAACCATGTGTATGATCCTAGAAAAGGCGTTTGATTCAATCAAATTTTCCTTTATTTTTATCATAAATTTATCACTCGTGAGTTTTTTGGAATAATACTCTTCGAATTGAGCAATGAGTTTGAGATCATCCATTTTCAAGAGAGGTTCCATAATGAGATAACTGAAATTCATGGTTCTGAATTGTGCTCTATGTTTTCGTGATGAAGCTCTGGTTTCCACCATTAACCTTAGGTGAAGCAAGAGAGCAAGATGAAGACAACTGAGAAATGACTTAATTCAAGAAGATCGAATGATGCAACCTTTTCAAGATTTGATTGATTGAAGATTAGATTAGATGTAAATGAAGGATACTATGCCCTAGATGTATGGGTAGATGCCCAAAAGATAGTGGACATGAATTCACAACACTTAGCTATTTTGAAAATTGATTGAAGATTGATAGTTATGACAAGGTTTTGACACAAGATGAAAAAGAATCAAATTGATAAAATAGAAGGCTAAATCAGACGCAAGAGGCCACTTTGGGAAAATGATCGGATCCTTTCTAGTTTCTACTCTATTCCTGACACAGTGATTTGTATGATAGATTCTGGAAATAGGCTTTAAAAACTAGATATCTGGCAATTTTGATAACTTTCTAGCAATTTTTTTTTTTGAAAATTTGGATACAACTTTCCGAGACTGTGGGACGACTTTTGACTCTAGAAAGGAATTTTTCTTTAGATTTTGCAAATTTTAGGTTTTCAACTTCAGATTGTTTGCAAAATTGTCTATCCAGATTTGAAGATTATACCGGGATCGTTCGTTTTCAGTAACCAAATAGATAAACAAGCACACAAAATAGCAAGCAAGTGATTCCAAGCACATCTGAAAACAATGAACAGGGGACAAAGTAACCCTGCACATGAACAATCAAGTGACTGAATGTGCCAATCCCTAAGAGTGCTAATTGTGTATGTTCTAAAAAGTTTTGCAATAACGCACATAATCCTAGAAAATGAAAATTTTGGCCTCACTAAGGTTTGTAGTAATGGTCTGACTCTGCAACTTTTGTGATCTCAAGAGGGAAAACTCCAATCCAGGCGCACTGGAGTTTTGACACAGTCCAATAATTTAATACATTAGGAGTTTCTAGGGAGATCTGATAGCCCAACAAGAGATCACACCCATGAAGATTTCCTCCACAAGGACATTTATATAGCGGTTGTCACTATCACGGTGAAAATGGCTATTACCGCTTGAGGTTCCATCCACATGGTTGACCCAATTAAGGGAATGTCCACTATGGTTAACCCTCTCTAAAGGTGACTCACAAAATATACCACATGGAGACTTGTTCCAGATTCAAGGATTTGAGTTTCTGATACTACCCAAAAGGGAGTAGAGCATAGTCCTCTAGCCTTTTCACTTTTAACCAAAACAAAGTAGACAGATTAATCTGACACGCTAAGACTAAGATTATCTCACAAAGATTTATGATGCCAACCGCTTATGATCTATCAACCTCTTCGGAGAGAGAATGTATCAATCAAAAGTTGAAGACGCACAAATCTAGTAGAACATGAGACGCTCTCAATAACCTCCCTACCTACAAGGGTTCTCTCGTTGAGAAGAGCTTCTCTAGAAACCCACTCTCTCAAGAACCACAAATAGTGTTCATAGGGCCTATTTGCTATGTGTAACAAATAAGCGAAAATCAAATCTATGTTCATTTTTATAGCCCAAGATGAAGTCTGTGATATGAAAGCAATAAAAGGTCACACAAGCCTAACACGTGAGAGTTCATTTTAACCCAAATCAAAATGTTATCAGCTATGAAGATTACCTGAATTCCTCACAGCACGCTTAGTAGATTACCTATTTTTAGAAATTTTTATTGCGCTTTCCAATCAGCAAATCAACAAGAATCAACCAAAAATAGAAATTCTCAATTGTTAGGGTTAACCGTTAGTCCAAATCCAAAAATGAAATCTGGAAAACTGCCTAAAAATTTGAAATGACAATTGATTTCTGATGCCAAAATTCATATGTCAGTGGGTCTCTTTGTTTTCTTGAGTAGCTCTACTCTCTATTTTCTGTACTTTTCTGTGTCTACTTATCTGTGAAGAAAACATAGATAGGGAGTTAGAACATAGAATTTAATAATCTCATAGCAAAATTAAATAGAAAATACCAGGTGGCATTTAACGGCTAATATGCGTCATCTAAAAGCTAGCAGGCATGATCAAAATACTCATAGGTGTAATCAGATTGTTCATAGGCATGATCAAAATGTTCATAGGCGTGATCAAAATGTGCATAGGCGTGATCAAAATGTGCATAGGCGTGATCAAAATGCTCATAGGCATCGTCAAATTTTTCATAGGCATCATCAGAATGCTTGTGCGACATCAGAATGCTCATAGGCGGCATCAAAATGCTTGTAGGTGGCGTCAGATTTCTTGTAGGCGGTGTTTCTCCTGTTTGCACAAAAATGATAAAAAAAGTGATGCCGAAAATATACAAAATTTGATAAAAATGAAGAGAATATTTTACCCCACGGTGGGCGCCAGAAATGTGTGTGTGAATTTTGTACCTAGCTATAGACACAACACTTCAATAAAACATTAGAGGTTAGCAAAAATCAAAATCGTGCAATGAAATGGAAACTAAACTAACCAGGCGATTTACTGCCTTCTAGTAGGTGCGAGTATGATATTCTCAGATGAGACCGAAACCAGTGACATTGATGACACCTAAACAAAGGATTTGAATGCAGAATATGGATATGAAATGAATGCAAAGTAATCTATATTTTTGTATTTTCTATGCAATTGGATGAAAAATTGGATATGAAACTATTCTAGATGAAACTGATATGATATGCAATTGATCTAAAAATGATATGCTAAATGATATGAAAAACTATGCAAAAGCTATGAAAATTATGAATGATCTCACGAATTCACCTATCAGATGTGCTTGATTCTTCATATGTCAATTCACCAGAGTAATTGTGCAAATTTGAGAGATTCTTTTAGAGGAGTTGAAGCCTTATTTTTATAGAAATCTAGGGCTTTGAGGGTGCATGAGAAAAGCCATAAATCACTCTTGATGAACTCGGGTTGATTTTTGAGTCAAGAAGAAATCAGAGATAATTAACTCACATAATCATGCAAAATCATGCAAGAACAGCTGTTTAACTCAAATCAGAATTTTAGATCAGCTTTGAACTCAAAATAGATGTTGAGTTTCCAAAGTTAACAACTTGCATTGATTTCTTGATTTTAAGTTTAACTGCTCTTTGAATGTGCACAATTAATTATGAATTAATTAAATAAATAAAGTGATTTATCCTCAACTTAACTAATTTTTGAATTAAAATAATTGATTTATGGGTTAATCAATTATTAAATCAAACTTTTATTTGAAAACTATATCATTAAATTTGACAACTAACATTAATTAATTAAATAAGAATTTAATCAATTAGTCATGAGATATTTGATTTATTGTCAAAATTAAATAATACAATTTAGGAATAAATATAATTAAATGTAATTAAATAATTAAGTGGCAGTATTAAATCTAATTAATTAAATATTCAAAATATTCAATTAATCAAACTTTAGGATAAAAGTGATTTATCGCCAAATAATCATTAAATTAAATAGAATTATGATAGTTAGGAATATTACTAAGAATATTCCCCAATGCAGAATTTAGGATAATCAATTAGGATTCGATGATGTTTAGATGTGCTTTAGGTTAGGACTTCGATGTCGATTTCATTCGATTTGTTGATGTAGGAGGTCAATGAACCTATAGCCCATTTTTGGGGTATTATAATAGGCCCTTCTTTGTTTTATTTGTATTACCTCCTAGTTGCTTAGATAGAGTAGGAAGGATTATGAAGATTTTGAGGTGTTTAGGGGTTGTTAAGTTATAATTTGGAGGCCTTTGTTCATCCACTCCTTTGTAATGTCCTAGAGGACAATATGAGTCAAAAGGTGGAATGAACCCTCTAGATGTTTAGGAGGTCAATTTTGAAGTGTTTTGAGTCTTAAAAAGTGAATGTAGGGCTTAGGTGAGATGACCATGGTGGAAAAAATAAGTCAAATCAATTGGATTAAGAGATGTGAAAAATTTTCTCAAGGCAACTTTGCAATTTTTCAACTTTTGAAAAGTTGCTCGACAACTTTGACCAAAAGTTGGCTTTCGACCTAAAGGATGAAATGGGTCAGTTAGAGTGGTTGATTCAAAGAGGAGAAGACTATTTAAGAACCTCCATGGTGATATCACAAGGTTGGCTGACTTTTTGTTTTTATTTACATTGACTGTGAAGCTACAAACAGTGACTGTAACTATTTAGAATCATTTTGGATTGAATAGATTTGCATATGGAGTAGATTGTTTGGATTTTTAATGTAATTAGCTCCTTATGATAATCTAATAACTCTTTTTGAAGTGAGTTTGTTGCAAAGTTCCATTTTGTATCTTCTTGTTAATTTTCTTTATAGTTGTAGTTCCCTAGTCCAATTCTGGACTGTATATAGAAAATGGCCTCTTGGGCTTCATAGATCCATGGAAAACAAAATAGGCCAGGAAGGAATTCTAGAGGGATTATTGTATGTATATCTTTTTTTTTTTTTTAGGAGTAGAAGTGACAAGAGTGAATTTTGAGCTCTTGCCCTAGGCAAGCTTGGCCATAGCCCGACTAGGGAAATAGAGTAACATAGACCAAGAAATTGTAGGGTTGGATTGGTAGAAGCAATCCAAGGGTTGGATAATGTTGAACTAGTGAAGATACAACCCTCTAAGTAATGGTGACACTTGATGAATAGATTTCATCAGTTCATGAAGACAAAATCAAAATAAAGAGCAATTAGCCCTATTTTTAAGGACCGGGTCCCTAAAGGTGTAAAGGTGTTGTACAGAAGACTTAGAGAATCCTCACCCTAAAAATATTTAGTATTTTTGAAAAGGGTATCTAGATCCTAAATTATTTTTGGGGGGTCCTTAACCAAAATTGTGAGAAAATCCATATTTTGTGCCTGGACAGGGCTACAAGGGGCAACTAGGCCTAATTCCTAGATTTTAAGAACATGATGGGAAGGAGATTGAAGAAGGGATCCAAATGTTCAAGTTAGATGGTAAATGACCTAAAATTGTTTAAATTCAACCCTACAAATCTTTATGATCATTTTGGCTTAGGTTGGTAGAAAACACCATGTGGAATTCAGTGAGCATTGAAGTATCTTGTTGATAGGGTGGATCTTGGTAAGAGGGATGAAGATATTAGTTATTTTCCCTTAGGATTAGGTTTGGATAAGTCCCTAAATAGGTCCATTGAAGAGGCCTTAAGTGTGAGTCAAGTTCACTCAAAGTGAGAGCCACTCCTCCTATCAGATTGGTATCAGACAAGTAAAGATTGGGCCTATGAAGTTTGGATATTACATTCACCAGAATCAGTGAACTCAAGAAAGATGGTGACTAATGATGAGTTGGAAAAAGATGTGGAAGAACAAAGAGAGGAGAACAAAGTCCTTAAGGAACAGTTGGTAGAGATGGCCATTAAGTTAGAAGAAGTACAACTCTAGATAGTTGCAGTGAGTGAGTTGATGAGAGAAAATGAATAGAAAGGAAATTCAATGGTAGAGGAATATGTAGTGCCAGAGCCTGACCCTGTACTCCAAGAAGAACCATTCCTAAAAGATTTGAAAGAAATGAGTGGTAAAACATTGGAAGGTGTGCATCTATTTAGTGGCAAGATGGAACCAGGTGGTCATGGAATGGATAGAAGGACTTGAGAATCACTTTGAGTGTGATAATGTGACAAAAGCTCAAAAGGTAAGGGTAGCCAAGACAAGGTTGAGAGGAACAACCCTCACTTGGTGGAGATTTTTCCAAGATGAAAAATCAAAGGAGGAAATAACCCTATAACTAGTTGGAAGGATATGGTGGCCAATATAAGGGAGACTTATCTACCGGATGACTATGAGGTACATTTGCACAAGAAGAGGCAAAACTTGAGACAAAAAGACATTGAGGTAAGTGCATACACCGAAGAGTTTCACAAGCTAAGTTTGAGGTCACATGTAATGGAAGAGGAAAACTTTAAAGTGGCTAGGTACTTGAATGGATTGAGATGGAACATACATGAGGAAATCAATCTCTTAAGTCCTAAGACTATACACAAATACTATCAGTTATCCCTAAAGGTGGAGGAGAAGCTTAAGAAGAAACATGACTCAAGTAGTAGGGGTAGAAGTAGAGGGAGAGATGGAAGAAGTCAGAGAGGAGGCTTTGTAGAAAGGTACTTGGAAGCAAGAACCCAAGGTGAGTCCAATCTCACCTTTAGGGTTTCATTTTTCCAAGAGGCTTTTAACATAGGTCTTTGAGTTGGTCTTTACTTTATTTGATGCATTTGATGTACCGCTAAAGCTTATCGGTTAACTAAGCAGTAATTTTGTACCTCAATGGATTTGTATTGACAATAGAAAAATGGATATTTTAGTGAATGAATGATATGTAGGAGAAAAAAAATGTAAATGCTTCAACAAAAAAAATCTTCTAGGGTTCCAGTAGTCTAAACTTTGTGAGTCTTTAGGCGAGTTGCATCAATTGTAGGGGTAGCCAGAGGCAAGTTGAGTTCTTTGCTAACAAATACCTAAATTTTTTGTGAATATTGTAGGTTAGAATGCTTGTGAACCACCTCTACCAAGTATAAATCTACCATCTTCACCGGCAATACATTGAACCCTCCTGGTAGGTTTCCTGACTTTCTACATTTTAGTTTGTTGTTTGAAGGTTAGTTTTCATAATCATTTCTCTATGTTTGGGCATTTCACATGCCTTCTATATGTAATTGATATGAAATGGAAGGAAACTATTTCATATGCTCATTTATTATCTTTTTTCATGACAAGTTTACATGTTGTGAATGATTTGTGTGAACGATTTATTGATCTTACTATAGTCTTTTTACTATTGTCGGTAAATAGTGGATTGTGTTGTTATCGAGCTACTAGCGAGTTAATCAGTGAAAAGTTATTAAGGTATTTGGGATCAGTAATTACTAATTCACCCCCCCACTCCCTCCATAATCCAACAATTGGTATCAGAGCTAAGTACTTTGAAGAGATAAGTTTAAAAGCCCTAAGTAAAAGATCTGAAGATGTATAGGTGAGAAGTACCTAAGTTGAAAAAGGAAAGTTTCTCAACATGGAAAAGTAGAATGAGATTTTATCTATTTGGGATTTGAGATTCCACACTGCATTTTCTGGATGATAAATACACACCACCACCTATTGGACCTTTGATAGTTGATCAAATGAGAGAAAAGTAGGACCACAACTCGGTTATGATAGAGATTGCTTCTTCCCTCTCCAATGTTGAATTGAATGATATCAAGGATTGTATTAATTCAAAACAAATGTGGTATAGGCTTACACCTATCTATGAGGGAGATCAACATGTACAAAAAGATAAGGTTGACATTCTAAGAGGAAAGTATGATGAGATGAGGATGAAAGATGAAGAGAACATCACACAATATAGCAGTCAAATCAATGAAGTTGTTAGTGCCATCAGAGGTGTTGGTGGATCACTGACCAATGAAGAAGTGGTAAGTAAAATCTTGAGAACTTTTTCTTTTAAGTATGTTATTAGAGTATCCTCAATTCAGGAATTGAGATCTATACTGAACAATGTTGTTACTCTTGAATCCTGTTACTCTTGAATCCCTAATTGGTAAGATGACTACATTTGAGTTAAGTAATTATGATAATAGTCTACTGACCATTGAGACAACCTTCAAGTCATCTGTGAGCATTGGAATATCAAGAAGAGAAAGAGAAAATCATAGCAATTCACATGGAAATGAGTATGACAGTATCCTAACCGAAGAGAAAGAACAAGAGTAATTTGAAGCACTGTTGGCTAATCGACTACCTAGAGGCAAAGGAAAGTACACTGCTACATTTGGGGCCAAATTTTGATAGACACTTCTGACGGGTAAATGTTTTTAATGAATTTGTTATTTTTTAAAAAAATAGGCCCCGATGGTGTCGGTATTCCGATGGGTTTTAAATTGACCATCAAAATTCTAACAATTTCGGATATACATAAAAAAAAAAGTGAAGCACCAAATAATTTTTATTTTGATTTGCATAGAAAAAGAACGGGAGGAAATGAGCGAAAGCTGAGCACGAGAGAAGGTATGTGATTTCTTCATCTTTCGAGCCTCTGGCATCATATTCGACCATAAATTTCAAATGCATTACATTTTCTTTGATCATGAATGCTTTTTGAAATGACCACATTCTACTGGTGTCATGCCCTAGCCAGTGCTTTATCACTATTATTTGATGTTATTGGTGCTTGTGCTCAAGGATATCGATTCACTATTTTGAAATGTTTGGATTCACATTTGTTGATATTATTGGCACGTTTAATGATGCCATTGTATATTTATGAGATGCTCACTGAAATGACTGCATTGTACTGGTGTCATACCCTAGCCCATAATTTAACTCCATTATTGATGTTATTGGTGCTTGTGCTCAAGGATATCCATTTTTTTGAAATGTTGACTGTGGTTATCAAATGGACAGCCCATGAGCTTCTAGCTAGGCACCATTTGTATTGATAGCTTAGGGCATCAAATGTATTGTATCATTGATAGTTGAGACTTTGTTAAAAGGAAATAGGACAAAGAACGATTTTGATTTAGTGCTTTAACTCCATTATTTAATGTTATTGGTCCTTGTGCTCAAGGATATCCATTTTTTTGAAATGTTGACTATGGTTATCAAATGGATAGCTTGTGAGCTTCTAGCTAGGCACCATTTGTATTGATAGCTTAGGGCTTCAAATGTATTGTATCATTTATAGTTGAGACTTTGTTAAAAGGAAATAGGACAAAGAATGATTTTGATTTAATTTCTCTATTTTGATCCCTAAGTGGCTTACAACCCTAGAGAAGTATATGCAGATTTACAGATGCAGTTGCAGGATACATAGCAGCCAATAATTCACAAGAAATCCATGCATCCAATTTGAATAGAAATTAATAAAAAGAAATAGGGTCCTCAAATGGCCCAGTCATCTAGACCTTGACTATCCCCTCAACCAGTGACCCTTCAAAACTGGGTTATCATGCAATCAGTGAGTGATCCTTCATTCTCCTAGTTTTCCCTGCATCCAAACATATTGGAAAGACACAATACAATCATAAAAAGCCTTTCAAAATCCCCCTTCCCTCAAGGAACACTATCAACATCTAGACCTTGACTGTCCCCTCAACCAGTGACCCTTCAAAACTGGGTTATCATGCAATCAATGAATGATCCTCCATTCTCCTGGTCTACCCTACATCCAAACATATTGGAAATACACAATACAATGATAAAATTTCTTTGAAAATCCCCCTTCTCTCAAGGAACACTATCCACATCCGAACCTTTACTGTCCCCTCAACCAGTGACCCTTCAAAACTGGGTTATCATGCAATCAGTGAGTGGTCCTTCATTCTCCTGTTCTGCCCTACATCCAAACATATTGGAAATGTACAATACAATGATAACAAGTCTTTTACAATCCCCCTTTCCTCAATGAACACTATCAACATTTGGACCTTGACTGTCCCCTCAACCAGTGACCCTTCAAAAGTGGGTTATCATGCAATCAATGAGTGATCCTTCATTCTCCTAGTCTGCCCTACATCCAAACATATTGGAAATGCACAATACAATGATAACAAGTCTTTCACAATCCCCCTTCCCTCAAGGAACACTATCAACAAGTGATCCTTCTTCTTATCAGCCATATCCAATGGTTCATTGAAGTCATGACCAAGAATGAAAGTCACCTTACCCATAGTATTCATGGATTCTAAAATGTTGTTCCAAACTCCTGAAAACTTTTCTGTTACTTCTTGTGCCCTTTCCTGATTAAGGCCCCCGTCATCCTCAACATGGTCTTCATCACCTATAGTCTTGATTTCACAGATAGGGGACATGTAAATATGTTTAAATACTTCTTCTACAATAATGTCCTCCTGCCCCATCTTCTTGATCTTCCTGGCTAAAGCGGATGAATCCGCACACAATAACCCAAAATGAAGGGTTTTGTATCCTTTAATGAATCTCAGTCACTGGTAATGCATGGATAGTCAAACCAGTAGTCTCCAATGGTTTCCAAGATGTGTTGGTACAAGCTGAGCATGAGAGAAGGTATGTGATTTCTTCATTTAATAGTGTTGGTGTTAGGTTTCATTTATTATTGAATTCAATGGTTTCCAAGATGTGTTGAGGAGTTTGCTCCTTGTTCAATGTTAACTGTTACTACACAATCCACTCATACAATAGTGAAATGCTATGTGATTGACAATTTCATACAACTGGTCCTTTGGCGTGTATTAAATAGAATAGAATTTTTAGCATATTATTATCATTCTATTTCTTTGTTGTAAACATGCCATTGGTTCAGTTTTGTAAAAAAAAAACCATGTTAATTTTTTTTCTATTTTTTCCATTTGATAACCACAGTCAACATTTCAAAATAGTGAATAACATCAAATAATGGAGATAAAACATGGGCTAGGGCACGACACCAATAGATTAGAAGAAATAGAATGATAATAATATGCTGAAAATTCTATTTTGTTTAATGCACGCCAAAGGACCAGTCCCACCAATTCTTAAACATACTTTATTTTGTTTAAGAATTTTTGGGAGTAGTTTTCAAATATTCATATTCACTTATTGAATGCTTTGGAGACTAGTGGTTTGACTTATTCACTTATTCACTTATTCACTTAATCACTTATTAAAATGTAGTTTTGATTTGGTTAATGTTTAGAAGATATCAATAAAGTATTTAAGGAAAATATTACATGTTTGGAGAGATTTGAGTGGAACTATTTAGACCATTAGTATACCAATATATGACTATCCAAATCATAAAAATGCCTCACCCTTAGGGCCAAACTCTCACTGCTGCTCTCTAGCTATCAATTCCCTTAAGGAACACACTGTTCCAGCCAGTGTTCTCTTTACTTTCTCAAATCTATGCAAGTCAAGAACATTAGAGTTGTATAATACATTGTTAGTTTCCTCTTTCCATGGGTCCTAGGCCTTTGGGTCCATGGAAAGAAAATAGATTACAAAATACACTTCAAAACAAAGGAAAAACTTAGCAAATTCTGTCTAACTCGCTGTAGATGAAGGAACAATCATGCTAATAGTTCCTCTAAGTCTTCCAAAACATTTATTGAACTCCCCTAAAGTCCTATTGGATCCCCAAATTTCTTAATCCAATCAACTTACATCAAGATCATGAGAAACTTCAAATTATTAAAAACATTACTTGGAACAGTCACTAGTTTTACTAGTCAAAACATAAGGAACATAATTTTCAAGTGCTCACAATACATTCAATGATGAAATGAATGCTTGGAGATTTCTTACTATTCCATCCTTGAATTTAGAAACCAAAACAATAAGTAAAGAAGCCTTTCAGCAATGCATAACACAATGGACTTGCAGATTTAAACTTCTATTTTTATTGAATCTCTATTCCTGTCGTACACTCTAGGCTTAAGTCTGTCATACAATGAATTCCAAAGGTTACATATAACTCCATCACAACTTACCCAACCATGAAGAACATAGGTGAAGAACTTGATGGTTTCATGTTTTAATCTTTAAGAACTTGATCAAGAACATAGGTTTTAATGAAATATCGATTTGATTTGCAAAGTTTGTGTTCTTTACAAATTTGAAGGCTCTAATACTTACTAGGGCAGATGTGGATGTGTAAACTTATGCTTTTACTACTAAGTCTCTATTTGTTGGGCATACTGATTATAAGTACTTGACATATATCGTAAATGTTGCTAATTAAGGTTGGTGGGATGATTACACCTATCCTGAAAAAAGATTATCAAATCATTATGCTTTCAAATCAATTACCTATCGATGTATCCCTTGCGAGGGAGAGAAGCCAAACACATAAAGAACATGCACATAAACATGGCAGCTAAAAAACTTAAATGGAATACACCAAGAAGTACCAAATGATGAATGCTCAATTGTTGTAATGGAAAAGCATCAGAACCTTCCATTTCTAGAACTTGATTTTCTAGTCTAATTGATTTTTCTATAGTCGTAATGATTTTTCTAGAACTTGATTTTGTAGTCTTAATGATTTTTCTATAGTCCTAATGATTTTTCTATACTCTTAATGATTTTTCTTTCATCCCAATGTTTGTTGCTCTTGATAAATTAGGCCTTGAATTTGAATTTTTGTTCACTATTTTATTTTAGCTTGATATTTCATTCATTTTTCATATACATAGAGACTACACATGCTGATAAAAAAAATGACCTATTTGATTAAGGTTAACTATTCATGATTGTAAATAGTCAATATTTCTAATGGTACTCCTTGGTGTATTCCAGTTTAAAATAACCTTGTTTTTATGGCTATGATAAATGTCCCTTTGTGTTGAGAAAATTAGAGTTGAAAAAATGGTTGCAAACAAATCATCCTTCTTCCACCAACATTCTAGTCAATGTACAAGTAATGAGTCATTCCATTCAAGAAAGACCATGTCTAACAATATCAACCCAGAACAAAATAAGGAGTATGCACAATTTAGTGATTGTATCTTCCATTAGAGCCACTTCATATGCATGGGTGATGAACATGCATATTTTCTTGAGCGCTATTGGGAGCTTACCCAGCAACACATGTACTATTGTGAAAATTATCACAAATCTATTTGCTGCTGGGTCTAGCTCCCAGTATTGCTTGGTCAAATATGCATGTTTTTCACCTGTGCATATACCTTCTATGATCAAATCTTGTATGCACAGGTGATGAACAATCAGATTTACCTAAGCAGTACTTTGAGTATTCCTCCAACACATGTACTATTGTGAAAATCATCACAAGTCCATTTGTTGGAGGAAATCTCATAGTACACATGTTTGGAGGTTTGAAGGAAACAAGAGAATTTGAAGAGTCATGAGTCTTAAGATTGTACTTAATATAGCCAAGCTTCATTCAATGGTACATTCAAACATGAAACAAACCATTCTTAAACTAGTAAACCAAATGACATATTAATTATAAGTAAACTAGTAAACCAAAGGACATGCTTTTACTACTAAGTTTCTATTTTTTGGGCATACTGATTATAAGTACTTGACGTATATCACAAATTTTGCTAATTAAGGTTGGTAGGATGATTACGCCTATCCTAAAAAAAGACTGTCAAAATCATTATGCTTTCAAATCAATTACCTATCGACATATCCCTTGCGAGGGAGAGAAGCCAAACACACAAAGAACATGCACATAAACATGACAGCTAAAAAACTTAAATGGAATACACCAAGAAGTACCAAATGATGAATGCTCAATTGTTGTAATGGCAAAGCATCAGAACCATCCATTTCTAGAACTTGATTTTCTAGTCTAAATGATTTTTCTATAGTTGTAATGATTTTTCTAGAAC
Source organism: Chamaecyparis obtusa (assembly GCA_027943335.1). NCBI lineage: Eukaryota > Viridiplantae > Streptophyta > Pinopsida > Cupressales > Cupressaceae > Chamaecyparis > Chamaecyparis obtusa. The sequence goes on from BSBK01011392.1 coordinate 76,019, forward strand.
TTTATTTTCTAGTCTTAATGATTTTTCTATAGTCCTAATGATTTTTCTATAGTCTTAATGATTTTTCTTTCATCCTAATGTTTGTCGCTCTTAATAAATTAGGCCTTGAATTTGAGTTTTTGTTCACTATTTTATTTTAGCTTGATATTTCATTCATTTTTCATATACACAGAGACTACACATGTTGATAAAAAAATGAGCTATTTGATTATTCACTGTTCATGATTGTAAATGGTCAATATTTCTGATGGTACTCCTTGGTGTATTTCATTTAAAAATAATCATATTTCTATGACTATGATAAATGTCCCTCTGTGGGCCTATGAACCGTGGGCTTAGTTCCATGTTTTCTTTCATTCTTGCATTTGAAATGTTAAATATGGGCTGCATACAAAGGTATTTTGTGTATCATTGTTGATGATTATTTAGTTGCAATATTTTCTTTTTTATTTGTATTTCTTTGTTTTCTCATTGTTTCTTTTCCATTTCTACAATATGGACATGTACTTTGCTTTGAGCACTGTGCTTTATGTTGTGGGCTACAAGGCAGAGCCATTAGGCCTCTGTGACAGTTTGAAGCTATTTACCCTATTGATACCCTTGGTATTTTGGACCACCCCTTGGAGGACAAGAACACCATAGAGATACTCAATATTATTACCTTGGCTCATTTGAAGGTGGTTGTTTTGTTTTTCCTTGATGTTTCAAGGTCTTGTGGTTATAGTATTGCGCAACAGACATCTCTATTTCACAACATAAAACCTTTGTTTGCCAATAAGATTTATTGTAGTTTGTAATAAGATTGATTTGCAACCACTAGAGACTACTCTACAAGCTTGAAGAAGTAGTATACTTTGGCAAATGAAGAGTGGAAAGAAGATGATATTCCTGAGATCATGGATGGACACAATGTTGTAGACTTTATTGATCGAGATATCTTGCAGAGGCTTGAAGAACTAGAGAGGGAAGAAGAGCTTACGATGGGAGCTGGGGGTGATGAGGATGATGAGATGGGGGAAGTGGAGTTGAATCCCGATGAAAAGGAAGCTCTAGCTGCAATTAGGAAGAAGAAGAAGATTCTTATCATCGAACACAAATTGAAGAAGAGTACTGCTAGCATGGGAAGACATATTTCTAGCTTGGGCTTGGATCCTTCGACATATTTTTATTGGGAAGCTAATTGTTCATCTATCATCTACTTCATTTTTATGAAGCTAATTACCATATGATCTAGGTCCAAGCTAGAAAGGTGTCTTCCCAAACACATAAAAAACATGCACATAAACACGATAGCTGAGAAACATAAATGTACATATCACAACAGCTGAGAAACATAAATGTAGGCATCATGGTCATAATTTTTTGAAGACAACATAATTGAGTTTGTTAGGAATGAATGCTTGGCAGTCATTCTGTAGCAGTTGTTGTTGCATTCATGACTATGATTGTCATTGATGTCAACACAATGATCTTCTGGAGACTTGCAGAGAAGCAGACAATGTTTTGATTAGTGCATGTGGTATATTGTAGTTTGAGCTATGTGATGTTGAGGTTATACTCTTTGATCTGTTATATGTCTATGGTTGAGAGCGCAGACAGTAATTCATCTATTCATGGAAGTTATGATCATTTTGGTGGAAGCAGTATTCAGGCAGTGTTCCTGAGTAGCAGTTTGTGGAAATCAGATGATATCTCCTAATCGGGATGGAATCTAGTTTTGCGCAATTAAAGGGAAGTTAGAGACACATTTATAGTGACGTGGATGATAGCACAAAATTCAAAGTCGCATGAGTGAAAATTTATTGTATTTGGAAGCCGACAGTTTTGTGTAATTTTGATGTAGCGTGTGAAAACTTTTATTTTGTAATTGTGTGCCAACTCATTTGTAATTATTTGAGTGTGGTATAAAGGAAGGAATGCTTTTCCTTGTTGTAGTGTGGCATGAGAGTGGTTGATTATGGTTGAATGTGAATGTATGCATGAAGTGAAGAAAAGAGCTAATGAAGTTGTGAAAGTGAAAATGTGAAGGAAGACATGCAAAGTACAGAGATCTGAAATTGAGATCTGGTGTAGCAGTGAGTGTAGTTTGGCACAGTGAGGAGGTAAAATATTTGATATTATTTTTTAGAATAATCTTAAGGTCAGTTGGACAGTGTGTTCAGCGATCTTACCCTAAAGTTGTTTGGGCAATGGGTCCTTCTGTCTTCCATAACCCTTAAGAGGGTTAGAATCTTTTAACAGGGATTCAAAATCTCCTAACAAGGATTTATATGTACTTAATGTATTTTATAAGACTCCTAACAAAATCCATCCTCTCACAAGGAATATTCATATTAGTGCATCTTTTTGGGCATCATTCCCACCGGTGTTTACTCTTTGATCAAGAGGTTCCCTAGTCAACATATCTTGTGTTATTGTGTCATTGTGTATGATTATCTTTCTATGGTTGGTAATTACATTGTTTATATGGTTTAATGTTATTGAAGATGATAAAAGTTATAATTATCTGATAACTGATTCACCCCCCCCTCTTAGTTATCTTGGTGGACTTTACTTTCTAACAATTGGTATCAGAGCGGCAGGTCCTTAAAAAGAAAGTCTAACAACTTAAGGAGATCCATGGCGAATTTCAAGAAAGAAAGCCCTAAGTTTGATGGAGTAAATTTTGACAACTGGAAAGAAAAGATGAAGACACATCTACTATGTTTAAGACTAGATTATTGGTTGATTACAAAGAATGATAAGACTATCATTGAAGAAGATAATCTTGAGACATGCTCTAATGATGAGAGAGATCTATTCATGTGTAACATACTTGCAAGAGAAGCACTTTTGACAGCACTTCTGAAGAATGAATATAGTCAGGTAAAATGTTTGAAAAAGTCTCCTGAAATTTGGAAAGCTTTTCACTCTACTTTTGAAGGTGATGAACATGCAAAAAGAGTTAGATTACGTAATTGGATATGTGCATTTGAAGATATAAGAATGTTGGAAGATGAATCTATTAGAAGCTATATTGGTAGAATGTCATAAATTATTACAGGTATAAAATCTTGTGGAGGAACAAAGACAAAGAATGAAGTGATATGGAAAATTCTGAGGACATTGAATCCTGTATTTAAGCAGACAACATAGATGATTGAACAAGTTATACCTTGTATAATAAACTTTACAAGAGAGACTCTTCTTGGAAGATTGGAAGCAGTAGAAATGAACCTGAGGTTATCAGGAGACTTGCCTAGAATGGAGGCAACATTCAATGCTCTTAGTATTCACCCTACTTTTTCAAGAAGCATCAGTGTGAGTGGAGATTATGCTGGCAGTAGCAGATCTAGAAATGAAGAAGACAAGAAGATTGAAGAAGGTATTGCCTTTCTTGTGAAAAGAGAACTAGATGGTAAGAAAATTTTTTAATGTTGGACTTGTCAAGAATATGGTCATTTTCCATCTAAATGTCCTAAGAGAGTTCAGAAGTACAGAAATAATTTCAAGCCTAGAAGATCTAAGGAATGTTATTATGCTAATGATGAAGACCTTGAAGCTAGTATTGAAAGAACTCTAAGTGAAAGTGATACTGAGAATAATGATGAAATAGGATTTGTAGCAATTAAAGAAGAGAATTCTAAAACTGATGTTAAGGAAGAAAAATCTTTAGTTTCCCAAGTTGAAAAAAAATCTGATTGGATTATAGATAGTGGTTGTTCACATCATATGACTGGAGATATGAAAAAGTTCACAAAGTTTAACAATTATGATGGAGTTGTTAGAGTTGGTAACAATGCACCTTGTTTGATTAAAGGTATAGGATCTATTACTCTTGATGGAAAGACTAATACTGATGATGTTTACTTTTTGGATGGATTGAAACATAATATTTTGAGTGTTGGATAGTTAGTTGATAAGGGATATCAAGTTTGGTTTACTGAGAAAACTTGTGTGATAAAGGATAAAGATGGAAATTTGATTGGAACTGGATCTAGAACCAGAGGTAATGTATTTTAGTTGAATCCTACTAAGATGAAATGTTTGATTACTAAGATTGATGATAGTTGGTTATGACATAGAAGGTTTTGTCATATAAACTTTGATAATATTGTGAAAGTGAGTACTACACTTGCAGTAAGGGATTTGCCTAAAATTATGAAGCCTACTAACATGATTTGTAAAGAATGTGTGATGGCTAAGCAGAAGAGAAGTTCATTTCCTAGTAAGTTGAAGTTCACATTGGCAGAGAAGTTGGAGATTGTTCATATAGACTTGAGTGGTCCTACCAGGACTAGAGGTTTCTATGGAGAAAGGTATTTTATGATTCTTGTTGATGATTTTACAAGAATGATGTAGATTGCATTTCTAAAAGAAAAATCTGAAGCATTTGATAAGTTTATGATCATTAAGAACAAAGTTGAGAATGAATTTGCAATGAAGATTAAATGTTTGAGATCTAATAGAGATGGTGAATTTACTTCTAGAGATTTTAACACTTTTTGTGAAGTGAATGGTATTAAGAGACAGTTTTCAGCCCCTAGAACACCTGAACAAAATGGTATTGCAGAAAGAAGAAACAGATCAGTGACTGAAGCAACAAGAGCTATGTTATTTGAGAATGATTTAGCAAATATATTCTAGAGAGAAGCAGTGAATACAACAGTATATACAATGAACAGAGTACAAATCAGAGTAGATATAGACAAGACACCTTATGAATTATGGTTTGGACATGCACCCTCAATTAAGTATTTTAAAATTTTTGGAAGCAAATGTTATATAAAGAGAGATGATGATATTGGAAAGTTTGATCCTAGAAGTGATGAAGGTATTTTTCTTGGATATTCTTTGAAGAGAAAATCATATAGATGTTACAATAAGAGAACTAAAACTATTGTTGAGAGTGCAAATGTTAAAGTTGATGAAAAGTTCAAAATTTAAGAAAGAATGCTTGATTATGAATCTGATGAAGAAGCTTATCCTAAACCTAACACTGAAACTACTGAATTATTCTATGAGACTAACAGTGAATTGTTGAATGAGAGTCATGCTAAAGAGCCAGAGAGGAATCTAGAGAAGAATCTATAGTTGAAGCAAGATCTGAGACTATGACACCGAACATGTATTTATCAAGACATCATCCTATTGAACAAGTTATTGGAAGTTTGGACAGAGGAGTTCTAACTTAGAATAAGGTACATTTATGTTTGATTTCTCAAATTGAACCTAAATCTACTAGTGAAGCTTGTGAAGATGAACATTGGATTAATGTTATGAGAGAAGAACTAGATCAGATTGAAAAGAACAAGACATGGGAATTGGTCCCTAGACCTAAAGACAAGAATGTAATTGGAACTAAATGGGTATTCAGAAACAAGATGAGTGAACAAGGAGAAGTTGTAAGAAACAAAGCAAGATTGGTATGTAAGGGATACTCACAGCAAGAAGGAATTGACTATGAAGAAACTTTTGCACTAGTAGCAAGAATTGAAGCAGTAAGAATTGCAGCAGTAAAGAGGATACTAAGATATTTAAGAGGCACAATGGACTATGGATTGTGGTATGAAAAATCTGATGATTTTACCCTATGTGCATATACAGATGCTGATTGGGGAGGCAATGTTGATGATAAGAAAAGCACCAAAGGTGGAACCTTTTTTCTTGGAGGAAGATTGGTTTCTTGGCTAAGCAAGAAGCAGAATTGTATTTCACAAAGCACAACAGAAGTAGAGTATGTAGCAGCAGCAAACAATTGTAACCAGATAATTTGGATGAAGCGAATGTTGAAGGATATTGGAATTAAGTTTGTTGAGCCTATTGTCATACATTGTGACAACACTAGTACAGTCAGTATGTCTAAGAATCCTGTATTACATTCTAAGCACTAGTACAAAAACAACAATATATGACCAAATAAACTACCAAAAATTGTAGATAAATGACCAAATTTGGTCATGTGACCAGTGGTAGTTTATTGCTGATCATTTATCTCGTGACCAAATTTATGACTAAACTATTTTAGTCATTTATTTGGTCATTGATTTGGTCATTTATTTGGTCATTTGGTCATTTATTTAGTCATTTGGTAGTTTATTTGGTCATTTATTTGGTCATTTATTTGGTTGTTTATTTGGTCATTTATTTGATCATTTATTTAGTCATTTATTTGGTCATTTATTTGGTCATTTATTTGGTCATTTATTTAGTCATTAATTTAGTCATATATTTAGTCATATTAGGGCACGATGGAATCGAACCATCATCCTCCTACTTGTAAAGTAGGTGCTCTTCCATTGAGCTAGTACCCTTTAAAAAATAATCATACCATGTATACTAGTACTTTCCACTAAACATGATTTCAAGTTTTTCCATCTATAGTTCACGGGTAGCAAAGCTTAAGGGGAGGATGACTAGTGATAATTTAAACTCAATGGTGAAGTTATTCAATGTGCAATATAAGAATGAAGTGAATGATGTCATTGGAAAATACATTACATGTGGCTTGTTCCCCTTATTATAATGATAAGCATATATCTTTAAGTTCATGAAGGGGACTTTAAGAGGTGGGAAGTCAATGTGGAGTGAAATCAATTACAATCTATAGTAGTGCGATCTTGTTTCAAAAATAGAATTAGTGTTTGTGATTAAAGAGAATGCTCTTCCTTGGAAAAAAAGGATTGTTATTTCAAAGAGTTGAAAGCAAGAGTTTAAATCTCTGTAATGTGCAATTTAGTATAGAGGTTTTGATTAGTTAAATCCTGATAGCAATATCACAAGAAAGAGAAGTCAAGAGATCTTGGGATCCATTTGAAAGGAGCTGAGCTTTAAGGTACAAGACATAGTTGTATACCAAAGATAGTCATGGTGTTGGTAGTAAATTAGATAGGATAACTGCTTACAAGTAGAGAAATGACAACACAATGCACGAAAATAGTGTCATAAATATAAGTACAGTCTCAGAGATGCAAAGGATAAAAATAGTGGTATTCAGTGTCAACAAAAAGACACCAATGAACAAAAAGAATTAAAATGGTGATGTGTTTGCAGTCATAATAGTGACATTAAAAACAATGACATGAAGGTGATAAGAAGTCATCAAGAACACCAATCAGATAGAAAATGTTAAGAGAGAAGATATGATGAAGTACAGTAGATTTAAATGCACCAAGACAACAAGATTAAATGTATAGTAGATTGCTAAATTACTCTAAAGCCTAGACAAGCCTGTCATTACAACCAATGTGCTTTTGTAGAAGTTAGAAAGTACATTGATCATTTTCCAGTAGTAGATTAACATGAATAATAGCTTTACATGAAGCATTAAGTAAATGAACACAAAATTCATTTCTGTACATAACAATAATATACCCACTTTTCCAAAATTATCTTACCCTTCCGTATACATGTTTCCAAGATTAGTAAGGACCTGAGAGTGATTTTCTTGAAGAGTAAGACATAATTGCACTTGCAAGCCAGGGACATCTAACCTAGTAATAGGCAATGGCTTCTTCCACTCTTCCAACATCTTTTAGAGCATTTCCCTACACAAAATAAGTAAGAGTTTGAATTTTAAGTCATAAATCCATTTATTAAAAAAAAACAGACACTGCTAGCTTGAATAATACATCTATAGATTGGCTTGACTTAAGACAATTATTTACTAGACATATAAGAAAATCCTAATGATGAATCATTACAATTTTCCTCATAAAGAACTCAGAGAAAATATCTTATACTCAACATCCTTATAGTACTCACCAAGTTGTTGTAGGCCTCTGAGAATATTGTATCTAGCATTATAGCTTGCTCATAATGCATTATCACCAAGTTCAATTCACCTCATTCATGTTAAACGCTTGCCAAATTCCCTACAACACAACCATATTGTATCCACCAACTCCCTATCACTAAACTCAACATTTCCACTTACCCAATATGTCTTGCACCTGATATTTCATACTAAAGTAACTCATAACTTGTGGCAATAGCTAAATTTGTCCAATTGTGAAAATAATCAATATAGTTTGCTACTCCATTAAAAAGCTTGGTAAAGATTGTAAAAATGTAGCCTTAGGGCATTGCTGAATGACTAAGTACATTGGTAACAAACACTAATGTAGCAACCATGGTACATGAAGAACTCAATTTAGATTCCTTGTTAGGACTCTAGAACAAACAAGAACCATAAAGAATTACATCCATAATTATACCCAGAATTACACCCCAAGAGGCACAACAACAAGCATCCTAAGAATACTACAATAGCCACGGTTGATAGAATAACATTCATTTGACATCCCAATATCGGTGGGAAGATGAGGAATACCCACTACCATCCACAAATATAGAGACCTTACAACTACCATGAAGATTGCAATATGATGAAGACACCATGGAAATAAGCCAAGCAAGATGCATGCCACCTGAAGCTACAGCTGCCATGTTTTCACAACATTTATAAATCATCTTTGAAGCATCAATTTATTTTGTTGCAACATGCAGCTGAAAAAATGAAAATTTGACATAAAACTCTAAGGTGGTAACACGATCTTGATAAGTTGATCCTAAATCAGAAATCAGATATTCATTTAGAAAATGGAGCATAAAAGAAATCTTTACCTGCAAAGCATAGCCAACCATTTTTGAAAAAGCAGTGATTGCCACATCCTTCCCTTCTTTCTCAATCTGCAAAAAAGCAATAACTGGATAAGGCATTGATGCCAAAAATTTTAAACTTATAAAAGAGATTAAACAACACATATGTACCTTTGTTTTCCCAATTGGAAGACATAAGCTAGAATCAAGAGCTTCTTCTGAGACTGGAAAAGATTCATCATATCTGTCCCTTCTTTCTCAATCTGCAAAAAAGCAATAACTGGATAAGGCATTGATGCCAAAAATTTAAAACTTATAAAAGAGATTAAACAACACATATGTACCTTTGCTTTCCCAATTGGAAGACAAAAGCTAGAATCAAGAGCTTCTTCTGAGACTGGAAAAGATTCACCATATCTGTCATGATACAACTTAACAATAAATGATTCCATCTTTGAAATAGAGTAGTTTCCTTCCAGAAAATCATGTAAATGTATAGTCCACCATTCAAAGTTAGAAAAGCATTCTTTAAGATGATGTGCCTTTTAAAATCTCAGATTTAAGAAAAGTCAACACAAGATTATATGCAATTACTGAAAGCACGCTTGTTATGCTTACATCAATTCATTTTCAAGAAATACAACAAGATTTGGGTCATGGATGGCAGCTTTCAGCAATCCATGAGCATTTTCTGATGAATAGGGTACCAAAACTTTTAGCCCTAGGCAGGAACCATACCATGCAGCATAACACTGCAAAACAGATAGACACCCAATAAAATGAAATCATCTTGAGTATCTTCTTCTTTGCTTTTACTTTCTGAACATGGGCACAAAAATGACCAATATCAAACCCAAGAGTGCTGAGCACCAACTCCAACAACAGCTCCATTTGGTCCTTGGAAATCAATGGGCACAAAGATTTGGCCTACAGACATATAATTTGACTTGGCTGCATAATTTATGATGTGATCAATAGCATGTGATTGGAATATTTTTCTATCTTATTGTTCAAATGTTTGAAATACAGATTCATGTGAGAAATAATTAGATTTATGAAACATTGAAAATAATCAACTCATAAGAAATATATCAGTTGAAAACCGCAAGAGTTGAATAAGAGGCACAAATTTCCAAACTTTTAAAATTGACTAAATCAAATAGATTTATATAGATCTCAAGGGAAAATTGGAAAGGTAAAGAAATAAACATCTCCTGATCTGGTTTCCATGACTATCTATCCAGATCTTTGATTTTGATTACAAAAGACTATTGGTTGACAAATCAAAACAAATAATGTAAGAAAGTATCAACTATTTATTTAACAATAAATCTGTCTACATACATGAGAAGTAAGAAAGAAGAACCATCAATGTGTGGATGTACCATTCACAAATGTTTATCTTAGGTAACCTTATATCTCCTTTTAGAACAAGATTGAAATACAGATGACAATGAACTACTTTTTGAGCATACACTGGCAGAAGCTTTTGAAACATCACCCTTCATGCCTATCAATGAAAGAGCTTTTGAGAATAGTTTTGATGCTAGCAGTAGTTCAGGAAAGTAGCTAATGGGTCAGATGGACATAAACTCTTTCAGATCATCTTCAATGGATAGAGAAGTCAATGGGAAAGAAGGCAACCTGGCAAAAATTAGAGTTGTGGTACGAAAAAGACCTTTAAACAAAAGGAGTTGGCTTGAAAGGAAGATGACATAGTAACAATTGACTCAAAGGCATGCTCATTAACTGTTCATGAGACTAAGTTAAAGGTGGATTTGACAACATACATGGAGAAAAGTGAATTTACTTTTGACTCAGTTTTAGACCAGTATGTCACCAATGAGGAGGTTTATCGATGTACTATGGAGCCCATTATTCCCATTCTCTTCCATCACACAAAGGCAACATGTTTTGCATATGGTCAGACAAGTAGTGGAAAAACCTACACAATGCAGCCATTGCCTCTTAAGGCATCAGAGGATATACTAGCTCATATGAATCAACCTGTATACTGAAATCAAGGATTCCACCTGTGGATTAGATTTTTTGAGATTTATGGGAGTAAACTCTTTGATCTTCTCAGTGATAGGAGGAAACTGTGCATGAGGGAGGATGGTAGGCAACAAGTCTGTATTTTTGGCTTGCAAGAATTTGAAGTCTCAGATGTACAAGTTGTGAGAGACTATATCAAAAAGGGAAATGCATCTCAAAGCACTAGATCAACTGGTGCCAATGAGGAATCTTCTAGGTCGCACACTATACTACAATTGGTTATTAAAAAGCATAGTAGTGGCAATGAGATGAAAGGAGCCAAAATAGTTGGGAAGATGTCTTTTATTGACCTCGCTAGAAGTGAATGTAGTGCTAACACTACGGATAATGACATGCAAACAAGGATGGAGGGAGCTGAGATTAATAAGAGCCTATTGGCTTTGAAAGAGTGCGTATGTGCTCTTGATAATGATCAAATTCACATTCCTTTTCATGGAAGCAAGTTAACAGAGGTGCTTCACAATTTATTTATTGGTGACTCATGCACAGTTATGATCTCATGTATTTCTCCTAATGCAGGTTCTTGTGAACATACACTCAATGCTCTAAGGTACACAGATAGGGTTAAAGGACTTTCAAAGAGCAATAACAAAAAAGATCAAAGTATAAGCAATTTAGCTCCTCCACAAAAGGATTCACCACCATCTGGTCTTGTGGCTTCTATGGAGTCTTTTGATTATAATCAGGAGTCATCAGTTGGATATAATATTAGAAAGACAGTTGAAATTCCATCATTTAATGCTCAGAATGGAGACCTTGATGCACATTCCTCTAATTTAGTTTCAAATTATTCTCTTAACACCAGAAATGAAACTGGAATGACTTCAAATACTTTAGAAAATGATAAAATCAACTTGAGATATTGCCAAGGATGTAACCATACATGTATTAGTACAGTATTCCTGAGAGGATTCCAAGTATCTACTCTGCTATTAATTTGGGCATCATTATATGATGCATAATGTTATGAAGTTCTGAAGCTAGTAGTAACTTCTCTCATGTTTCCTAAAAATGTATCATAGGTTCAGGGTTCCTATGATGTGGAAACTATTAGGACTCACAATTAACAAACTTGACAATAGGTCATCATCCAACTTTGTTTTGTAACAAAGTCCAAAAAGGCTCACAAGAGGGAACTATTTCAAGGCAATTAGGACTCTTTAATGGCACTCAAGCATTTTGACTCCTTATCAAACTCAACTTGTATCAGCACCCTCAAATAGAATAAAAAACATAGATCCAATGACTGGTCACATTACCAACCCCAATAACTAGTTCTTACCTTGCATCATTTAAACTGTCCACACTCCTACCTTTGGTTGATCATAAGGGCACACTACATTTTTTGAAAAATCACTGACAATGCAACACCTTAGTCAAGATCACAACTAATATCACAACTAATATTCCTGGCTTCTAAGTGTGAAATTGCATGTATCTAATTACCCAAGGACTATCTCTAACCATCTCTTTGTCTAATCGTAGTTGTGATAGTTACCTTTCCAAATGACACTTCATGGGTATAAAATAAATACAACACATGGTACCTTACCCAACCATTGGTAACACCTTTCCCCACATGAATCATCAACATCCATAAGTTATAACATGAGTAATAACTCTTAACAGTAATGGAAATATATCCCACTGAGACAGTCATAACCATGGAACAGTATGACAGTAAACTCCAAAACAGAGGTTGAAGTTTACTATCATATCCATTCTTGATGGAAAATGTTGCGAAGTGATGTCATTATAGTAGACTGAATAACATTTTCCAAAACCTTGAGTAGTGGATGCCATTGCCATCCACTACTCATCTTAATCTCACAGCATTATGTTGAAGAAGGTGCCCAAAATTTTGCTTACCACACACAATACTCCTAGAGACTACTCTACATATATTCAATTGCTGCAAACCTGCATTCTAAAGAATGCACTTTCATAGGTGAAAAAATTGCATCCTTTCATTACTTATAGGCGATTTACATTCATTGCACGTACAAATTTTCATAATAAGCTTATTTATATGTATGTTAAGTGCTGAAGTTTGGAGGATGCCCGAAAAGTCTTTGATCACATGAAAGAATGGGACAACGTCTCATGGAATACAATTATTTCAGCAAGCAGAAGACATGGGTTTCCTCACGAGGTAGTCTCACTGTTTCACCAAATGCAACGAACATGCATTCAACCCGACCAGTTCACATTTTCCAGTGTTGTCCTGGCCTATGCAAAAATGGGAATTGTGGAACAGGGTATGGACATCCATCAAAGCATAATAGAAGAGGGATTTTTGTCAGATGTTGTAATTGGAAATGCTCTGGTAGACATGTATGCAAAATGTGGAAGCATAGGCAAAGCCCGTCAACTGTTTGATAGGATGCGTCAAAGAGATGTATTTTCATGGACTGCAATGATTGTAGGATATGCACATAATGGATATGCTGAAAAAGCTTTAGAGACTTTCAAGAAAATGCAATTGGCAGGTATAAAGCCAACTTCCACTACCTTTGCTAGCATCCTCCCTGCCTATGCCAAAATGGGAGCTTTGGAAAAGGTATGTACATCCATCAAAGCATTAAAGATAGGAATTTTATCAGATGTTGTAGTTGCAATTGCCCTCATAGACATGTACGCAAAATGTGGAACCATTGACAAGGTGCGTGAACTGTTTGACATAATGCCTCAAAGAAATATGGTTTCATGGAATGTCATGATTGCAGGATATGCACAAAATGGGTTTGGTGAAAAGGCTCTAGAAACTTTCAAGAAAATGCCAATGGCAGGTGTAAAGCCAAACTCCTCAACCTTTGCCATCATCCTCTCTACCTGTGCAAAAATGGGAGCTCTGGAACAGGGTATAGATATCCATCGAAGCATAAAGAAAAGAGAACTGATAGACATGTATGCAAAATATGGAAATATTGACAAGGCATGTGAATTGTTTCACAGAATGCCTCAAATAAATGTGGTCACATGGAATTCCATGATTGCAGGTTACACTCACAATGGATTTTTCAAAAAAGCTTTAGAAACTTTCAAGCAAATGCAATGGGCAGGTGTGAAGTCAAATTCTGCAACCTTTATCAGCATCCTTCATGCCTGTGCCAAAATGGGGGCTTTGGAACAGGGTATGGACAACCATCAAAGCATAAAAGATAGAGAAATATTGTCAGATGTTGTAGTTGCAACTGCCTTGTTAGATATGTATGCAAAATGTGGAAGCATAGATAAAGCATGTGAAGTGTTTGACAGAATGCCTCAAAGAAGTGTGATAACGTGGAATGCCATGATTGCAGGATATACTCAAATTGGATTTTTTGAAAAGGCTTTAGAAACTTTTAAGAAAATGCAATTTGTAGGTGTAAAGCCAAATTCTACAACCTTTTCCAGTATCCTCCCCGCCTATGCCAAAATGAGAGCTTTGGAACAGGGTATGGACATCCATCAAAACATAAACAATAGTGGAATTTTGTCAGATGTTGTAGTTGCCACTGCCCTAGTTGACATGTATGCAAAATGTGGAAGCATAGACAAAGCACGTGACTTGTTTGACAAAATACCCCAAAGAAATGTGATCTCATGGAATGCGATGATCGAAGGATATGTGCAACAAGGATTTGGTGAAATGGCTTTAGAAACTTTCAAACAAATGCAATTGGCAGGTGTGAAGCCAAATTCCACAACATTTGCTAGCATCCTCCATGCCTATGCCCAAATGGGAGATATGGAACAGGGCATGTACATCCATCAAAGCATAAAGGATTAGAGAATTTTGTCAGAAGTTGTAGTTACAACTGCCCTGGTTGACATGTATGCAAAATGTGGAAGCACAAACAAGGCATTTGAATTGTTTGACAAAATGCCTCAAAGAAATGTGGTTTCATGGACTGCAATGATTGCAGGATATGTACAAAATGGATTCTACAAAGTGGTTTCAACAATTTTTTCCTTCTGACATGCCTGGAATCTTTATTCTCTTGCTATAAATGTTTGCAACTACATTGTATTAGACAATGCTTCATAAAAAAATCAAGCATTTTAAAGGTGCACAAATAATAATAAAAATTTAAATATAATAAAAGGTGTGCTAGAAGATACACTTAGATATAGATATATAGAGACTGAAATAGTATTACAATTACACCAAGACAACAAAAATTGGGTCTGGAGGATTTTCATTGTCTAATAAGTATCAATAGACCAAGTCACAATTTCACACTTTTGTTTATCCGCATAGCTATCATTGATGAGATTATATATGTTCATTTTTCTAGTTTTGGAAGCCAAAATGTTTATTGGATCTGGTAATGTCTCATGTCTGGATCATTTTTCTAGAAAAGATTTTTGGCTGATTGCCCCAGACATTTTTGGAGATTTATACTTTTTTGGCTCACTTTAGCTCAATATAATGTTTATTGATTTCTAAAAATAATTATCTAACTAGTGGCACCCATCATGAAAAACAATGTAATGACCATAAGATTATGTTGGGACCATAATATTTGATCATCATTCACAGTTCAGTGCTTCATGTGTTGGAAAGTAGAGAACAAGCTCTATGTGGCTACAGCCCCAGCCAACCCATTAGCTTTTCTACCTTTCAACCCAAATTCCACTTTTAAGGGCCATATATTTGGTCCATAAGGTTTCCACCTAAATTAATTGCCTCTCCTTAGAAAGCAAAAATCTCACTTGTGTTAAGTTTGGAGAGTGAAATGATATAGATTTTCTAATTGTTAAAGTGAATCGAAACTACTTATTATGAAAATGATTCTCTTTTAGAGAACATTCTGAAGTGACCATGCAGGATGTTTTTTAATTATCTCCAAAATATCCTTAACATTACAAGGCTAAAACAAGGAGGGAAAAAAACAAGATTCCTCAAATCTATCGTCCATCAGATGAGAAGAACAAAACAAACAATAGTGGTACCCATAACCAAACACAATGTAAGGGATGTAATATTCAGTACGCAAAAGACAAATCTCCCCAAGAAGTTGGTTCACCCCAAGTTTATTTCAATTATTGTGGGGAAGTATCAAGGGGGAAATCATTCAGATAAAAAAAATTAAGTGTAAATTCCTTTAAGATTTTCATTAATTAGACTAAGTCTTCCTTTAAAAGAACTTTTTTTAATGAGAATTTGTGTCATTTACATATGCATGCAGGTCTATATAGGCTGTACTGGTTTGAGATGTTCCTTTGGTGTTCCTGAGACCAATACTTTTGAACCTCAAATTCAACCTTAATAGGATACCAGGATTGTGGAATATGTTGCAGGGTATTAGAATCCCTTTTCTTTAGAGAGAGGATAGCCTCATTTGGGTGGTAAATTACTTTAGAATTAATAAAGTTAAATCTAGCTATGCTATTCTCTGTTCATCCAATCTTCCTCAACTCCCCAAGTGGCCAATTGATCTTATTTGGGGTAGATAAGAACTTCCAAACTATTGTCCATTTGTGTGGTTAGCACGAAGCAATAAAAAAATATCTTTTGACAACCTCAAGAAATATGGATTCCCTGGCCCATCTAAATACATTTTGGCCAAAACAAAATAGTGAAATGATTGGTGATTTATTCTTGTACTGTGAAAATTAATGAGCAACATGGACATTGTGTGGGTTATCTCTCCCAAGTTCAAAAATCACCTATGCATGTGACCAAATGAATCCATGCAATTAAGATAGTTGACTGATTATTTTGGGTTGCTCCCTTCAAGAGCTTTGGATAGATAAAAACTATCATATCTTACCATCACATTTCTCATAATTGAGTATGGATTTAATCTGATTATTGAACATTTTTGAGTTATCTATAAACTAGAATTGGATTACAAAATTAACCTTGTTTTTGAGCATTCTTGAGCATATGCAAAGAAAAAGAGATTATTTTAATAATTAAATTTTCTCTGTAGAGACCAAAAAATATGTCTAGGTCATGTAGAAGCAAATTTATTGGAAACTATTCTAAAGCGTGAATTAAATTTAGAAGAAAGCATGAACTGTAACAAAAGTAGTAGGGTCCATTCCAAAATGTTCATACTTAACTATTAATTGAGTTTGTGTAGTCAGGGAGAATGGTAATTGATGAAGCAGGGATGTGCTAGTGCTAATAGTTAAAAATGACCATAGCATCTCAGCTTGGATCAAAATTTACATGGAAAACAACATAACTTTGACGCCCTATAGAATACATATAAGAGTGAAGAGTTTATGTTGTCAGCTCATTGTGTTTAAACTTTATTATTTAGCATTGTCAACTTCCAAACTATTTTTTTCCTTTTTCAAATGAGAGTTTAATGTAAAGTGGGGTATGAAACAGAAAACCAGTCAAACTAAAGTAGCCTACTTGTAATATTGTAAAATCACTAAAACTTTAAGGTACAAGAATTTGGTTTGAGATAGAATTGTTGATTATCTGTTCATTCAGAAAAATCATAGATCATTGAGATTAGACACAAATTCACTATTATAGTGATCAATAATGACATCTATAAAATAAGAATAAGAAGGGACATAAATGAACATTTTCATCAATGTTTTATGTTAGCTCTCCTTTCGAGAGAGCTAATATTCATAGAATGTTGAATGAAATTTAACATTATAAATTGAATGTATATTAAAAGCTAAAATATCTATTCCTTTGAATATAATGTGGCAAGCATCAACAAACATGGTCAGTTCAATATTTACAACATTGTCAAGTATTCAGAGTATATATCCATTAACGTGGATGAATGTGGTGAGTACTCATTGACTCGCAAAGTTGAGAAACATGTGTAAAAATACTTGACTTGCAATTTTTTATAAGACTTGAAGGTACAAATTTTGTGTCACATGCATGTGGGCATACAACGGGTTAGCCGAATTTTTTTTTTCCCACCACTTTAGGTGGACTGTTATTTTGTTATTTTGTCAATGAACATAGCTGAAACTAAAAATAAACAAAAGACTGAAAATAGCATCCAATTATTTTTTCAAAGAAAATCATGTTAAAAAACTCTTTCCAGTTTCTACAAATTAATCTCATCCTAAATATTTAGGATGAAAACTATAAAACACAAAAAATCCCTTATTTAAAATACATTATGAATTTGTTATTATAGCTTCACATGCTGTGATTACTGTGAGTGTACCTCTTGAAATTCCAATGTGATTACTGTTGTATGCTGTTGATAGCATGCCTTTGATGGCTATATGAAATGATGACTAAACTTTATGCAATCCTAAAGAAAGTGACCAGTTGATTGTTAGCTATAAAATGCTTGAAAGTATTTTCAAGCACTATGTATTTTAGTTGAAATTATGAGATGCCCTTGCAACTCCAAAACCCGCTTCTCTTTTATGGTGTGCATGTCCTTTCATTGCTTTGTAATGTTGAAAGACAAACCTACAGCTACAAACTTGACATCAAAGAAGCAAAGTTGACATCGCAGTCTGTAGCATCACCATTAAAGGGAAGAATTATGAGCAAAAAATAATAATTTCATGCTACAAACATGAAATATTGTAAGGATTCATAGATATATCATAGAATTGAATGTTAAGCGTTACCTCATAGGCCTCAAGCTGGATATTGCTCTGTCATATGTTTTGGCTCCATGTTGCCTACACGAACCTTGGACGGGTGGAATAAAGATATTACTACATAAGATAAGACTTGGGGTTCCACTAAGCATGAAGAGCATTCAGTTCATAGTTATATGAGCCTAGAGTAGTACCTACAACATATAAATCAAGTAAAAGATATCAATGAATCATGGGTACATACATCATTATTTTTTCCATGATATTCAAACATTATATTCAAACATGTTTCAAGTCATGCTACCTACAGAAGTCGACCCATTGCTGGATGATCCTATGAATGCACTGGATCTAGCTTTCTTGGCTGAAGTAGTAGAAGTAGTTGTAGTTGTCCCTTCTACAGCACATGTAACAACAGTAGAGGTCATGTTTGTCAACATCATGCTCTTCATGACCCTCATCCTATGGTTCAGCATCATCCTTTTTATTAACCAGTTGAACATCAGTTTGCAAATTTTAAAAGCTCTACGTTATATCATTTGTGGAAAAAAGTTTTTCTTACCAAGGAATGAGGACTTGCTTGTGTTCTTTGATTATTGGTGATGGCTTCAGACGGTGGAACACCATAACTGTACATCACATTCTCAGATTTGTTTTGTGAGCTAGGATATGGATGTGGATGTTTGGCAGAGTACCTGTAGGCCTCAAGGTGGATATTGGTCTGTCATATGTTTTGGCTCCATATTGCATGCATGAACCTTGGGCGGGTGGAATAAAGATATTGCTACATAATATATTGTTCTAGTCCTTTTGTCACCATGAGACAATTATTTTTCATGATCTAGAGCAGACATTTCATTAATAGAAACCATTTATTCATGGTTAGGAGGCAGCTGGCAGTAGTGTTCAATGTTCATAGTTACAACAAATTTCATTGGTTCAAGGTAGGTTGTCAAAGTGTTTGGTTGGTACAAGATGTCATTATGGATGTGCATATGAATGTAATTGAAGCTTGGAAAAATGGCACTTAAAAAGCATGAAATGTATTGTTTGTGATGAAGACCTAGTATCAAAGCTTTATCCTTTCATCTTTCTTACCAAATGCATCAATCTGAAGTTTTAACTTCCATAGTCATTCAGATTTAAGATTGACTAACAACCCATAATTGCCATTATAATGTAGACCATAATGTCCCTATTTTTTCAATTTTGTGTCTTTTTCTTTAAAAAATGGGTTTTTTTCTATTGAGACTATAGGGGCCAGCTAGCCATCCCTTGATGTCTCTTAAAAAGAAGTATCCCATGCACACTTCCTAAAATTTCTACTAATTGGGGATGGCTACGGGATGTTTCTGACCCACCTCTGCACCCCCAAAACATCCACCATAGGGGATGGTGTCTCAAAGGAAAAAATAGATCTTGATACAACTGGTTAGTTTCCTTCATTATCATCTGAGGAAGTGTTGAGGGAACCTAGAAGACTCAAATTGTGGTTTTATATAGTAGCAAACACTCTCTTCCACTTCAAAGAAAATTGTATGATGAAACACATCAATTGTGACTTGCTAACTTTATAACATATAACAATGTATGAAGGTCATTTGTAAACTAAAAAGTGAAAAGCCAATGGCTCAAGCATTTACCTTCCATATGATTCAAAGAGAGAGTTGTGGGCTGATATATGGAGTTTTCATGGAGCTGTATGCATTTTTGTGGGTATTGAATTCATTTTGCATGTTTTATGAGTTCATGAAGGTCTAGGTGACAATGAACCTACTTGTGTGAGGCTGAGATATAGTCAAAGTAGTTTGAAGCTCACTCTTGCAGGACCATTTTTTCCCTTTTAGGGGTTTCCATGTGCATGCTTGTGTTTGGTCTCATTTTCATCCTTGCTTCTTGTTATTTTTTATGTTGGCATAGCTTTCGCCCGCATTTCCACCTACATGTGCAATCTATTGTACTTTGTATTCTCATTTAAAAAAAAATTCTAGACAAACTTTAACTCTAGGGCTTGTAACACCCAACAAATGAGATTGTACCCTTCTATAGCCACCTAAGAAAAATGTACTCAATCTATTGCACATGCCCACTAAAATGGAAAAACTGAGAAGAAGAAAACTAAACATGCATTTCCTCCAAACAACACTGATAAATACCTGTATAATCTACAAAGTCTTTGGTGAGATCTTCAAGAAAATCCATTTGAAACCTTTGAAAAATTTGAGAGCCCTGATCCATGGTAGGAAAAGAGGAAAAAATCAAGTGAAATGGAAAATGAAATAGAGTTTGATGCCATAGTGCCTGCCAAGAAATAGTTTCTTCTGATTTTGTTTTAATTTTGTATAAAAATTATAATTTTGAAAGTGTGGTAATAATACTATGCGATCATGTGACAACCATTAAGGGAATGTCGGCGTTGCGGAGTTAAAGTTGCCAAGCCCGTGAAACATGATGATCTAACGGTGGTGATATAAAGTAGATGTCAGTTCAGATGTTGATCGTTGATAGACTGTTGGCACCCTGAGGATGACCATTGCATTTCAAGTTCAAATTTGCAGAGGTTTTTATGACAGGAAGTACCAGAATTGATGGCTTCAGTAGCGGTATTCAACTGGTTTGGTGGTGCAGTTATTGCTGACTGATCCGAGGGGCTCAATGACTGTTCGCAGTGATGTTTTGTACTTGGTGGAGTAGGTTTTTGAGCTCGAGAAGCTTTTTGCAGGCGGTGATTTGTACTAGTTTTCATGGCTATCCCTGGTGTTCTGTACTAAAGAAATTAGAAGTAAATATCAGTATCAGCCGATTACTGTTGTTGAAAGTTGAAATGATTTCATTTTGAACATTAGACCCTGCAACAGTGGGCTTGAACTGATGATAGATACTTTGTTAATTTATGTTTATATTTATATATATAAAAATCCCAGCTTCGGCCCTTCATCGATCAAAAAAAAAAAAAAAAATAATATGAAAGGCTTTTAAGCCTTATTATTATATTAATAATGATATTTATTGTATTATATTAATATATATTAAGTCTATTGCTTAGTAGATATTAATATAAAATATGTCATAATTTTCTTTTTTTCTCAATTAAAAATGAATGTAATTATCACTTATCATATGATGTATTATAAATCACATGATAAGTGTTAATTTTTTAAAAATGCTAAAAGAAAATAGAAAATAGGGGCTTTGGAGTTTTGGCCAGGAGTTTATATATAGGCTCAAGAGGCAACTATTCTAAGTCTATTGTTCTTTATAATGTATCTCAATCAGGCCAAGTTTTCTAATGATTTAAGCTTGAATTCTTATTCTATTTTGTAACTTTATTTTATAATTCGATAAAGGAGAGTTTTTAATGTATCTTTGTAAGAATATGAGTGTCTATATAGATTAGAATTATGCATTGGGGAATGAGTCACAGTCATTGATTATAACTTGATCACTTCCAAGGTTGCAAAGGTAACTTTTAAATGCCTTGTATAGACATTGTATTTGCCATATATGATTAATCTAGACAATTATACAATCTCTTATGGTGTCTTTTGTTCATATAACAATGTATATTATAGCTACGAAGATGCATAGCTTAGTCTTTGTAACAAAAAATAGGTAACAGGTTTAAGGGTTAAATATTTCACGCGTGCAACCAAAATCTAATTTGATTTGAAGATCTAATATTAGATGCAAGTCAAATTTGTTTTTAGACATGAGATGAGAAACCAATTCAAAATAGTAAGCCATGACTGAAAATTTCTTTGATGAAAATATGCTCTCACAATAAAATGAATGAAATTGTGGAACCAAAAAGGAAAACCCCCTTAAACTATTTATTTAGTCATTTTACCCAATGACCAAATTGGTCATTTATTTAGTCATTTTACCCAATGACCAAATTGGTCATTTATTTACTCATTTTAGTTGTGATTTTACCTGATGAACAAATTGGTCATTTATTTAGTCATTTATTTGTCAAATATGATCAGTTTTGGTCATGTGACTAAAACTTTTAGTCACATGACTAAAATTTTTAGTCACTTAGTCATTTATTTGCCAAAATCTACTAGTGAAGACAAAACATATAGAGATCAAGTATCATGTTGTAAGAGAGAAAGTTGCTGAGAAAGAAGTCAGACTGGAGTACATAAGCACAAAGGAACATATAGCAGACATATTTACAAAGACTTTGCCTAAGGATACATTTGAGTATTTGAGAGGTATGCTTGGGGTTATGCCCTAGCCTACTTTTGAGTAGTGATGCAATTGGTTGCATCCATCCAGTGGTATATGAGCCCTATCTTTCTTCTGGACTGGATGTTGGTACTTCCTCTATGGGGGAGTATGTGTATCTGAGCTGAGTCATGAGGACTCTTGTGAATGTATTTTCTGAATAGTGTCTTTTGACATTGAGTTGTTGTTGACATAGTGATGAAATTTCTATCATTGATGTCAATGGGGGAGAAGTGTAAATGAAAAACCATTTGTACTATTTGTACCATCTATTGGAGAGAACTGAATAGGAAAATGAAGCAAGATTTGATTGATGAAGAGGACTTGAAAATGTTTGTCAAAGCAGCAGTATTACAGTATTGGATTTTTTGGAACATTGGATTTTTTTCATCTATGTTGCCATCAATGCCAATGGGGGAGATTGTTAGGAATGAATGCTTGGCAGTCATTCTGTAGCAGTTGTTATTGCATTCATGACTATGATTGTCATTGATGTCAACACGATGATCTTCTTGAGACTTGCAGAGAAGCAGATAGTGTTTTGATTAGCGCACGTGGTATATTACAGTTTGAGCTATGCGATGTTGAGGTTATACTTTTTGATATGTTATATGTCTATGGTTGAGAGCATAGACAATAATTCATCTATTCATGGAATTTATGATCATTTTGGTGGAAGCAGTATTTAGGCAGTGTTCCTGAGTAGTGGTTTGTAGAAATCAGATGATATCTCCTAATCGGGATGGAATCTGGTTTTGTGCAGTTAAAGGGAAGTTAGAGACACATTGATAGTGACATGGATGACAATGCAAACTTTGAAGTCACATGAGTGAAGATTTATTGTATTTGGAAGCCGATAGTTTTGTGTAATTTTGATGTAGCGTGTGAAAACTTTTATTTTGTAATTGTGTGCCGACTCATTTGTAATTATTTGAGTGTGGTATAAAGGAAGGAATGTTTTTCCTTGTTGTAGTGTGGCATGAAAGTGGTTGATTATGGTTGAATGTGAATGTATGCATGAAGTGAAGAAAAGAGCTAATGAAGTTGTGAAAGCGAAATTATGAAGGAAGACATGTGAAGTATAGAGATCTAAAATTGAGATCTGGTGTAGCAGTGAGTGCGGTTTGGCATAGTGAGGAGGTAACATATTTGATATTATTCTATTGAATAATCTTAAGGTCAGTTGGACAATGTGTTCAGTGATCTTACCCTGAAGCTGTTTAGGTAGTGGGTCCTTCTGTCTTCCATAACTCTTTACAATGTTAGAATCTTTTAACAGGGATTCAAAATCTCCTAACAGGGATTTATATGTACTGAATGTATTTTATAAGACTCCTAACAGAGTCCATCCTCTCACAAGGAATATTCATATTAGTGCATCTTTTGTGGGCATCATTCCCACTGGGGTTTACTCTTTGATCAAGAGGTTCCCTAGTCAACATATCTTGTGTTATTGTGTCATTGTGTATGATTATCTTTCTATGGTTGATAATTATATTGCTTATATGGTTTAATGTTGTTGAAGATGATAAAATTTATAATTATCTGATAACTGATTCACCACCCCCCTCTCAGTTATCTTGGTGGACTTTACTTTCTAACAAAGTTGTATACCTAGACGATGCAAAGAAACTACTACTGCTTTGGTTCCAGAGGAGTAATGGTTGCTTTGCATCATTTGGGTATACCACTCAATTATGTTGTCTCCAAAAACTTGTGATGATGATGCCTACATTTATGTTTCTCAGTTGTTGTATCCTAGGACCCCTTATGACCCTTTACGACCCTTTACAACCCCTAAGAATACACATCTTAGAGGTCTTAAAATGTCATAAAGAGTCATAAGAGGCTCCTAGGAGGGGCCAAATGAGCTTCCACCTTCACGTGGTTGGCCCTGTTAAGTAGAGAATGTTAAACTATTCTTGAAACAAAGAGAAGCTCAATAATTTAAGGTCTCAATCCACGGAGATGGTGAAAAATGATGGGAATCAATGATGGAGAGTTTTTAGATACTAAGAAGACGTATATGCAGTGGAGGCCAGAAGGTATTTTTGTGGAGATTTGCTAGAGAGGGTTTCCAGATTGAGTACCAGTGTAGAGATGATGATTCAGTACTACGTTTATAAAACCTTCACAAATATCCCTTTTTTTGCCTCCACTCATACCTCTTCTCAAAATCTAGAAACTTTGGATATTGTTTCTCATCCATGCACAAAATATGCTAGTGATCGTATAAAATTACTCTCGCGAGACTAGGATCAATTATGAGAAGGTAAACAACAAGATAGTTTTATTATATCTTTCAATATTTCTTTTATCCATTCATATTTTCTGCCTTCTCTTATATTGGATACTGTGTAGTGTACATAAAGGCAAGGCGGTGATTATTCTCAATGATTGATAGGTATAAGTCTTCCAGCCCTTACCCAGTAGCTAGGACTAAAGATAGAAGAGCTCAAGAGACCATCATAGTTGGTCTCCATCCTTGGTCCATATACTAACAAAACATTTTACATTTTGTTAGCTCATCAAATGCGGTGATTTGGAAGAATTTAATCGATGATATTTTCATGTATAATGTACATTATTTTAGTTTGACGCTGAATGAATTTATCTACTTCGTGCACTTGTAGATATCGAGCACATCCATAAAGAAGCATCCCCTCCTGTGGCTTGAGTAATGTAGGCCATGGGAGGAGAGCCTTCTTTATCGCTATGTTTGATGTCTACAAGTACGCGGAGTCGATAAATTTGTGCAGTGTCAACTTAATAATATACGTTACCATGAAAATATTATATTAAATTCTTTCAAATCCCCTCATCTGATGAGCTAACAAAATGTAAAATATTTTTTCAGTATATGGACCAAAGATGGAGACCAACTATGATGGTCTCTTGAGCTTTGTTTTCTTTACTATGCTAATCCGTCACTTTTTTGACAAATAGTAAAGTATTTCCAATAGACACGCCATATGTCTGATGAATTGTCCTATCGGTAGTATATTATAGACTGTCAGATATCTGATAGGCTTCGACAAATATGTGTGATGGGACTACTATACCTCTGACGGACTGTCCTGTCGGAATATATTGCATATCTGTCACCTTTCCGATTGACCAAACATCATAAAAATCATTTTTTGATGCATCGGTCCCATAGTAAAATTTCTATTTATGTGCCCAATTCCAACGGGTATTGATGTCGGAATACCAACGGTTATCACTTCCGTCGCCATTTGCAACGCAAAAATGCCGATAGATACATGTGTCAAAATTATGACAAATAGGCGTTGCAAATCCGACACATGGCCATTGGAATTTGGCCTCAAATGTACTAGTGGTATAAAGGTAACTGTTACCATTGAAATGTTTCAATTGTAATAAGATTGGACATATTGAATCTAGATGTCCTAAAAATGATAGAAATGATAAGAATGATAAAAGAGAAAACTGACACTACAGATTTAGATATTTTAAGGATAAAGGAAATAAGTATTGCTACCTAGCTGAGGAAAGTGTAACTGATGATACCGAGGATGGATATGAAGTTGTCTTTGTTGTAGTAAAGGAAGAATCAAATGAAGAAAAGTTTAAAGATGAGAAAACACTTGTGTCTCATGTAAGTAAACCAGACCCTTGGATTATTGATAGTGGTTGTTTACATCATATGACCAGTGATATTGATAAATTTGAGAACCTAGAAGAGTATGATGGAGGATTTGTCAGATTTGGTAATGATGATCCATGTCTTGTGAAAGGTAAAGGATCGATTGTGTTAAATGAAAAGATGAAATGTAATTATTTATATTGGGTTAGAGGACTGAACTATAATTTGTTGAGCGTTGCACAACTAAACAATATTGGCCACCGATTGGAATTTTGGAACAAAAAATTTAAGATCTATGGTGTTGATGGAGATCTAATTGGAACAGGAGGGCAATCAAGAGGTAGTCTATTTTATATTGACACTGATGCAAAGAGTTGCTTGTTTGTTAAAACTTAAGATGTATGATTATGTCATAAGAGACCATGTCATGTGAATTTTGATAACTTGATCAAAGTGAGTAAGAAGAGTAGTGTTAGAGGACTACTGAGATTAAGAAACCTGATAAAGCTATGTGTAAAGACGGTCAAGTTGGTAAGATGACCAAGTTAAGTTTTCTAAAGAAATATCTTATTCTACAAGTGGTATTTTGGAGTTGGTTCACACTGACCTTTGTGGTCCTATGAAAGTTCAAAGCTATTATGGAGATCAATACTTTATTTTGTTTGTTGACGATTATTCAAGAATGACGTTTGTTATGTTTCTAAAAGAAAAATCTAATGTATTTCAAATGTTTAAGTGGTATAAGGCTAGATTTGAGAAGGAAACAGGTAAACAACTGAAGTGTTGGAGATCTAATAGAGGAGGTGAATTTATCTCTGATGAATTTATTGTCTTTTATAATGAGCATGGAATTAAAAGACAAGTATCTGCACCGAGGACTCCACAAAAGAATGGGATAGATGAGAGAAGAAACAAATCTATTAACATAACTGTGCTAGAAGTTTGTTGATTGATAAAAAAGGCTACACAAACATTTTGGAGAGAAGCCAGAAGTACTACAATTTAAACTCTCAACTAAATACAGTTGAAGAAAGGTACCAACAAGACACCCTTTGAATAATAGTTTGGACAAACACTGAATGTAAGTTATTTTAATTTTTTTAGAAGTGGGTGTTATGTACTGAAAGACTCTAGAAATGGAAAGTTTTATTCTAAAGGCGATGAAGGAATATTTCTTGGTTATTCATAAAAAAGTAAAGCATATATATAAATATTTAATCAAAGATTCTAACAAAATTGTTGAAAATGAAAATGTAGGAGTTGATGAATTTACTAAAAGGAATGAAGAGGATAGAAAAAAAGAACCTAAGGATTATAATAGATTTGTCTATGTACAAGATGGTAATTCAGTTGATACAATCGAGCAGCAACGTGAAGGAACCAATGAACAAGATGAGACTCCACTAAGAGATGAGAATACTGATGAACATTCGACCAAACCTATATTAGCAAAGTATGTGAGAAGACACCACTCACTAAGTAGAATTATTGGAGACAAGAATGCAGGAGTCATGACAAGAAGTAAGTTGAAAGATAACACATGTTTGATTTTTGAATTTGAGCCTAGATTAGTAAAGGTGACGCAGTCAAGGTTGGTGGATGCAATTAAGGACTGAATGACCTTGCAGCAAAACCAATATGCAATGGAAATACACAACAACAAAAATAGATCTGATATAGAACATAAATCTTTATTCATCAATTCACCGATTACATGCAATGTGTCGGGCTGTAAGGCCTTCCCGGTTATGGCCAAATACAAAGAAAGTAACAGTCTACAAGATCTCGCAAGATCCAAATATTTTCCACAACATCATTTTTCAGCTAGCCCAGATCTGCAACAAGACATGATTCTAGTAGGACCCCAGAAAATATCTAAACTTGTACTCAGAACTTCCAAGCAATCTCCATGTTCCTAAGCTCACAAGCTACTAACTCCCTTACTAAAACCTCCCCCTTCAAACAACTACCCAAGCATCCTATAAATATTGGTTCCCAGCCACAAGTCAGATGATGAAACAATTAAGTCTTACAAATAAATATTAAATGCCAAAACATCAGTCGGTTCTCAAATAGCCTTAAAATAAATAAACTCTCCAAGATGGCCCCAAATGGTCATTAGATCCGCATAGAATAATGTAACACACCAGATCTAGGTCCCCACATGTCCAACGACCAATCCATAACTTAAGGAGTGCAACCCAAATCAACGGAACTAGTTGGCCAAGCCGATCCATCCAAACAAACCAAGTCGGTAAGAAAGAACACCGAGCAACAGAGAAATAAGCAAGTGCCAAAAACTGACCACGCCAAGCATGACCGACCAATGCAGTTATCACTGAGCACTAGAAGCAACCGATGCCTTCAATTACTAAGCATTCTTCAAAGACCAAGCACCCCGGTAAACATAGAAGCTGAGCAACCAGTCTTCCAACCTGAGCAAGTACTCCACCAATCCAAGATCAAAACTAACAATCTACCTTCAAAGACAAACATATTTTTGGTTGATACAGGATTGCCAAGAATCCTAGGATGCTCTTGCATCAAAAGGATGCACTAGAAAATGAAGATTGGATGAATGAAATGAAAGAGTAAATAGATCAAATTGAAAAGAATAACACATGGTGAAATATTTGCACTCTTACTTAGTTAAGAATTTGATTGGAACAAAGTGGATTTTCATAAATAAATTCAATGAGAAAGGAGATGTGATAAGAAATAAAGCAAGATTAGTCTGCAAAGGGTATACATAAGAAGGTATTGATTATGGTGAAATATTTGCACATGTTTCTAGATTAAAGGTGTAAGAATACTTCTTTCATATGCTTCTTACAAAGGATTTAAAGTTTATCAAATGGATGTTAAATCTACATTTCTGAATGGAATTCTTGAAGAAGAAGTCTACATTAAATAGGCTAATGAATTTGTTGACAAAAGCAATAAGAATATGGTCTACAAACTACATAAAGCTTTATATGGATTGAAGCAGGCTCTTCGAGCATGGTATGAAATATTGCACTCTTACTTAGTTAAGATTGGATTTGAAAGGACTGGTAATAACAACAATTTGTATTTGAAATGTAATAGTTATGATAAAATTCTTATTGCTGAGATATTTTTTGATGACATTATATTTGGTGGTAATGAGATAATGTCTAAGTCATTTGTTGAGGAAATGAGAAAGGAATTTGAGATGTCTATGATAGGAGAGATCAAATTCTTTATTGAACTTCAAATTCAACAAGTTAAGGATATGATCTACATCACTCAATCTAAGTATGTCAAGGAGATCTTGTAAAACATTCAATATGGAAGATTCTAAACCGGTTGGAACACCGATGGCTACTGGTTGTAAATTGTCAAAAGAAGATGATACTAAGAAAGTGAATGAAACACTTTATCGATCTATGATTGGTAAGCTATAATATGTTGTCCACAGTAGACCTGACATTGCACATGTTCAGTTAGTATTGTTGCAAGGTTTTCAACAAACCCCAAGGAAACACATTTATTTGCAGTTAAGAGGATATTCAGATATTTGAAAGGGACTGGAGATTTTAATCTGTTACACACAAGAGGAGGAAATTTTGATCTTAAGGTATATACTAATGCTGATTCGGCATGAAATATTGATGATAGGAAAAGTACTAGTGGCAGAGCTTTCTTTGTAGGAGAAAGGCTAGTGACATGGTTAAGCAAGAAATAGAGTTGTATTTCACAATCTACTGTTGAAGTTTAGTATGTGGCAACAACTATAAATTGTTCTAATATTGTATGGATCAAACAACTACTGGAAGGTATGCATGAAGAGATTACTGATCTTATTAGAATCTATTGTGATAATATCAGTGCTATTAACATATCAAAGAACCATGTGATGCATTCCAAGACAAAGCATATATCTATTAAGTATTACTACTTGAGAGAGCAAGCACTAGTAAAGTTTACCTCAAATTTCGATGAGAATTGGTCAAATTTTTGACAATAATTGGTTGAATCCATGACCAAAACTTTCATCGTTCTTTTTCGTCGAATGTTCTACATATTTATTATTTGTCAAAATTTTGACCATAATAGTGGTTGAAATTTTGACTGTAGCTCTTAATTGAAACTGGAAGAATCACCATCATTTTTTTTTCTAATGGTCGAAATTGAGACCATGCATTGGTAGAAATTGAGACCATGCAATGGTCTCAATTTTGACCATACTATTGGTCAAATGTATGGCTTTGTCGTCGATTGTTTTGGTCCAATGGTCAAAATTTTGACCATAGCATTGGTCGAAATTGAGACCAATGCTAAAATTTTTTTTTTAAAAAAATCTCTATTAAAAAGTGGTATTGGTTTCTTATTTACAATAATTATTAATTAATTATCATACCATATATAAATAGAATTATCAGTTACAATTAGAATTATCATACCATATATAAATACTAAATGTGATCAGTCTTTGATGTGATTAGATAAATCTATGGATTGGATGGGTGCAAAGATATTGTTGATAGATTGATTGACTAGTTCAAACTATGTCATATTGCAGTGTTTACAAAGGATTTTATCATGCCTATTGTATCTCAATGTTTTGAATATGTTTCAAACAGAGCTTAATACTATCTGCAACAATCTAAAGATGACATGGAGTTTTCATTGGAATCTCCTGCGATCTAAGAATAGTGTTATGCTATTATGAAGGACTTAATAATAAGTTTGAACTACTGAAGTTGCAAAGCCAAACACTCATCGATCTAATGTATTTTCAAGTAATAGTATAAACCGATGTTCTCCATGAAATGAATGTATAAATTGATTCCTTAAGTCTCCATGATCCTAATAGTGAAAACGGTGTACAATTTGATGTTGAAATGTGCCAGGTTGGGAATCCACGTGCACCAATCATAGAGCGGTCACATGATCGCATGGAATAAAATAATGCCATGCGATCATGTGGCAATCAAGTTCAGGTAGGTGAATGCACTCTACTGGGACCCAAGTATGCTAACAGCGCAGACGTGATAATAAAAAGTTATAAGTCCGAGCCCGACGAGGATAGTATTAAATATTATTTCATGCACCAATGATAAAGTGGTCGCATGATCACGTGAATAAAATAACACTCTTATGATCATGCGACAATGGAGGATTAGGTGGGACCCGACTCAACGGACTTACCTATGGTGGAATAAAGGAACGCATCCGACGGTCCTCGCAAAATCGTGACCCCTGCCAAATGCTTTTGCGAACTTGTGAGATTCATCCACATGTCAGGTGGGGCCAAGAAAAGTTTGTCCCCTGATAAGAAGCTGTCAGGTGGGACCTGAGACTTAAGGAAAATAAAGAGATTGAAAGATAACATAATCCAATGGAACATCAAAGGTGACTAAGAACAGTGGATTATTGACACAGTGTTATGATCGACCTATCGACTGA
This sequence comes from Chamaecyparis obtusa, assembly GCA_027943335.1. Taxonomy (NCBI): domain Eukaryota; kingdom Viridiplantae; phylum Streptophyta; class Pinopsida; order Cupressales; family Cupressaceae; genus Chamaecyparis; species Chamaecyparis obtusa. The sequence continues at coordinate 107,454 of BSBK01011392.1, forward strand.
GGTCATGGGTAGGAAAAGAAAGAAGAACATAATGCTAAAGATGATGTATGCTTGGTAATGCAGGATTACGCCATGTGTTCATGTGGGCCCGTTTTATTAAAAAATAATATTATATCATGCACCAATCATAGAGCGGTCGCATGATCGCATGGAATAAAATAATGCCATGCGATCATGCGACAATGGAGTTCGGGCAGGTGAATGCGCTCTACTAGGACCCATGTATGCTAACAGCACAGATGCGATAATGAAAAGTTATAAGTCCGAGCCCAATGAGGATAGTATTAAATATTATTTCACGCACCAATGATAAAGTAGTCGCATGATCGCGTGAATAAAATAACACTCTTGCGATCATGCGACAATGGAGGACCAGATGGGACCCGAGTCAACGGACTTACCTATGGTGGAATAAAGGAACGCATCCGACGGTCCTCACAAAATCGTGACCCCTGCCAAATGCTTTTGCGAACTTGCGAGATTCGTCCACGTGTCAGGTGGGGCCAAGAAAAGTTTGTCTGCCCGATAAGAAGCTGTCAGGTGAGACCCGAGACTTAAGGAAAATAAAGAAATTAAAAAGTCAATGTAATCCAACGGAGTTTGTATTCTCACTTAATCCCTTACTTCTTTTATGCACCAGACACGCGTCGAGATCCCGCATTGCCTCTGTGACTTTTTCACACCATAGCAAAAAAATGGGGATCATTGATTCACATCGGCCGATAACTCTTTGGGACCCACCGCCACACGTCCGCATCTCGCTTTGCCGCTAAGCATCTTCGGTGACTTACGTTGTCGCATGATCACATAGCAATATTTTAATCCATCTGATCATGTGACCTCTTTATCATTTGCGCATCTGTGCTATCAGAGTACGTGGGTCCCACTGTCACATGGAAGTTCTTGCTATGTCATAACTCAGGTCCCGCTGAGAAACAGGGCCCACTAATCTGCCCTTTTTTTTACTTTTCGCATGATCGCATAACTCATATTTGGTTTATGCGATCATGCGACAGCCACAATTTTCTTCCTTCAAACCATATTAACTTCTAACTTTCAAACATCTAAACATTTTGAAAGCTATTATATGATTGTTTCAATTCATTTCAACCAAAGAAAACCCTGGGCATTAGCTAGTTGTATTTCAATAAGATATTTTATTGAAACACTTATCATCCCATTGGAATAAGATATTTTATTGAAACCTTGTATCTTATATTGCATCAGGGTACAATTTGATTTTGCCCTTATAGGCCTCTTTTTCTAGACATTTGTGAATGAGGCCTAAATGTATGCTTTGACATCAAACTTAAGGGTTTACATCTTCAAAAAATACTGCCATCATTGGTGAAATGTGAATCATGGAAGTATCATTCAGAAAGTCATGGAAGTATATCAACCAGAAGTAGTTGTCTTACAATGTGGAGCAGATTCACTTTCAGGGGATAGGCTGGGATGCTTTAATTTATCAATTAGAGGACACACAGATTGTGTTCAGTTTCTTTGATCATTCAATGTTCCATTAATGCTTGTTGGAGGTGGGGGTTACACAATTTGCAATGTTGCCCATTGTTGGTGTTATGAGGTATATATTCTTTCTGTACTGTTAGGGATACTTACATGGTTCTGAACATCTATTCTTCTTTATGAATTTTGTACCTTCTAAATGGATGTTTCAACTTGCTTGATATAGACTATAGTTGCTATGGGTATTGAGCCCCTAGACAAATTGCCTTATAATGAATATTATGAATATTTTGGGCTAGACTATACTCTCCATGTTGCTCCAAGAAATATGGAGAACCAGAACTCTACTAAGGAATTGGCAAAAATTAATAGTGATCATTACCTTATTGAACTTGGAGAAGTACACCATACCTAAAAACTGCCTCCTTATGCTGTCCTTATGCACTATCCTTAACCCAATGTAGGAACCCTGTCTATAGTCCATTTATCTGTCACCAAGTCCTTCTAGCACCTGTCAATATACTAGATTTCCATACCCAAAAAGTTGATGTCATAGCTTCACAACTTTCAACTGTCACTATCTACTTAAAGGAATTTGATCACAGTTTCTCACAATATCAAACCTCTTCAATCAACTCCTTGTAGGATTCATACTTCCTAAATGCTAAGTGTTAGTGTAGCAAAGATTCATTTCAAATTCAATATGCAGTTCTAATAGTAATGATCAAATAACCTAAACAATATCATGTCATCAATGTGACTGTTACCATTACATCAGCTGACTGTCTGCACTGAATCAGATTCCAACCTTCATGAATTAACAAACCATGCATTTGAATGGAATATTAAAGATGTTTATAACCTTTTTCAACTATTTTTTCCATTGGATACCCTTTAGACATTAACTGATTAGGAGAACAAACTAAACACAGTCAAGAAAACCATAAAGATTACTGTTATTGCCTGCTAGGGCATCAAATTGCTCACAAAATATCAAACCATCTGATACCAAATCAAGTACATCTTAAAGATCTCGAGTCTACTTTAGAATGAGTCAAGAAACACAATTTTCCACTAGTTGAATTGTGAGATATTTATAAACCCTTGTCAAGTCCTCTATTGATGAGGGTTTCAGACAATTTAAGAAAAAAATTAGTCTAATTCTTCACTTGCTCAGCAGCCAAAGCCCAAATTGGTTCCAAAACAAAGTTAAGACATCACATAACACTCTCAAATTGATCTTAGCACTTATCTTATCCATTTACCAGTACAAACATGCTCCGTAACAAAGGAAAACATGACTGTTTCTAGAAATGTTTGATAGTACGATCAAATATAAACCTGCAAACACTTTATTTATTGATTAAATATGATACAATTCATTTTGATCTTCAATCTTCTTCTTTGAAATCTTCCTACCATCATTCTATACCACATTTACATCCTAAAATTAGGATGAACACTTGACTATCTTCTTCCTACAAGTGACAGTCAGAGGTGTTTCAGATTTAGCATTCTAAATCCTCCTCTAACTTCAGACACCTCATCATGTTTATCCATGTGTGCAATATATTAATAAATTAATTTAATATTAATTCTCATCCCATGTGCATAAATATTTAATAAATTAATTTCACCTCACCTAATTGACTACCTAGTGTAATCAGTATACTCAAACTTGCTCCTAGTCCCACCCATCAATCAAATCCACTTCACTCATCCATGCAATTAGGTAACTATTTCATGCAATTTTGATCTCCCTTTAATCATGCACTTTTAACTCCTCAAAGTAGACAATTAACACATTAGTTTAACACATTTGATCTAATTCATTAACTCCTCCATCACATTGAGTTGGAAAATTATAAATAGTTGAATTAAAATGTAAAACAAATCTCAATTATCCCATGTTTGTCACATCTTACCCCATCAATCCCTCTAGTGTCAAAGGATAGTCCTGATACAAATCTCTGATCTGAAATTGACTAGGTAGATAGGATCTTGATCTCACAACATTCAATGATGAGGTCGAGAGTATAAGTCGGTCTTCTAAGAATTTGCAGTTTTTGATTTAAGTGATAAGTCCAATATAATGGACAATCTGAAAATGCACAAAATTATGATATAATGGGAATTGTTCCTTTAGATTTTGGATATGGAAATTTTATGAAGATATGAACAATCCGATCTGTTATGATAAAGAGAGTTCCGATAAATTTTGGATGAATTACCATTTTGCTAGTTTTTTATGAGATTCGCCTAAGCAATCTATTCAAGATTGAAATGCCTAGAATTAATTTGAATGACCTTTAGCATAAAGATATGTGAATAAGCAACAAAATGACAAATCTATTCATTTGCAATTTAGAGGGAAAAAATATACATATACATTTTCAACACTTGTAGCACAATAATAACTCACTTCATTTAATTTATATGCTGGATAGATCTAGTAAGACTTACCATTTTAAAAAATTGGTCATTGTTAGTAGCTACAATTTTTGAAGACATGCTAGTCTTTGCACAGTTGATAAGAGAATCTTTGCCAAGCTTATCAACCTATTATGAAACATTCAAGTCCTCAAAGTTGGCCCCATTCTTGTACTAAGAATTAAACATCGAAGCAAAAAAGAATCCCATCAAAATAATCTAGATGATAGACCAAATTTAGAAGTCTTTAACATTATTCCTACACAAAAAAGGCCACCTCCAATAATCAAGTCAATACAAATATGACAAGCTGAAAATGTGACTCCCCAGTGAAAAATCTGAATATGATGTCAACTGCTAAACCTAAACACACAACATATGAGAATGTACATCAAGCAAGCATTAATTCTACAAGCATCCTTAACACTATCAATGCATAACTCACCTTGACAACCAATTTATCATCAATGTATTTGCAGGCTTCCCTCATTGCAAGCTGTTCAAAAAAAAAAATCACAATATAATTTGCAATGGACACTCAAGTCATAAAACAATCATCTAAATAATAGCAAAACAGCTGATTCTACTACTCACAAACTATGCTTATTTAATCCCTATTTTGAAATCCATAAATACAATTCTGTATGCATGCATTTCTTTTTAGTAAGATAAAAAGCTTAAATTACCCTATATCCATTGATGATAGAAGTTGGATGGATTTTATTCCGAACTAGGTCATTTGCCTGCTGTAAGTACAAAAATCAAATGGGCACATGCAGCACACTGTAAGAAAGATGCCTTTATGAAATTTGAAATAAGAACCTAAGAAGCGAAGTAAAGATTTAAAGGTCTTACAAAAATGTACAAGGTAACACAAAAAAAAATCTCCCTAAAACAAGATATAATCTATATAACATACCTTCAACAACTCTATAGCAATAATAACAACTGACATTGTGCCATCCCCAACTTCTCAATCCTGCAATTCTGTAAGTTCCACAAAAACCTATAGATAGATGAAAACACCAACCTCATTAACAATATATTTTGAGTGCATTGAAAAAATTTATGGAATGAAATTAATAAACATAATAAGTTTTTGAAGTACTAGTCAAATAATGAATATTTTTACATCCATTACCACTAATAATGTGTAATAGCATAAGATATTAAGAACAACAAACAGACAATAAGAAACACCAAGAGAACAAATGACCCAACCTTTGCAGCTGGATGCTCCACCTCCAGCATCTTCAAAATTGTTGCTCCATCATTGGTGATTGTAACATCTCCAATATCATCAACCAAAATCTGTCATATGTCAGCCATGTTAAAGCATAAATCCAACATCATGGTCAAACATGTCCCTTGTCATCATTAGAATAGCTCCATTGCTCAGCACAATCAATAAAAACTTTTCAATGAGATTAGTAAGCTGCATCAAATAGAGAGTTTGGACTGTCATAATACTCTACTGTACATCCAATTGAAATGCAATAGCAGAGAATATGACAGTTCTTGAGCATCATTTGGAATTAGAATCTCTGTGATTAAAGGCAAGTTTGGTAAGTCAAACAGGCATCTCTAAACAAGAAAATAAATGAAGATGAAAAATATTAAACTACATTAGACCACGACAATTCAAAATGAGTCAAGACCAGTAATTTGTATATTTTTAATTGAATCCCTTGCAACAAGCCAAATGGAAGATTGGGATGCCTAATAAGGAAGCTTGTCTTTAAAGTTTGAGCTTCACTTGGTTTCGAGAATAGTTTAATATTCTCTACTAAACAAGGCCAACCACATGAAGGTGGAAGCTCATTTGGCCCCTCCCCCCCCCCCCCCTAACATCACTCTAAATTCCCCATTAACATTTAATAACATTCATTCATTCATTCATCCATTTTTGAAATATAACATTCAATCATTATAATCACATGATAACATTCATTAACACATAAAATTCATTAACACACAACATTCATGAATAATTCATTAACACATAATTCATTAACACGCAACATTCATGAATAATTCATTAACACATATTAACACACATCATTCATCAACATTACTAGTACAAAATTACATCCATTAAGACAACGTTCTTTCATTAGCAATAACTGTTAATTACAATCATTTCTTTTTGGGTTTCTTGCTATTTTTTTTAATCATGTAATTTCTAAGAGGAAGATCAATGTCCTCATCATTCCCCTCCTCTATTGATTCTAATCCCAACGTGTGTCTCCTCCTCATCTATTCAGGAACACGAGGCCGCTGCGCTAAAGGGGGGTTCGCTGCAATAACTACTTCATGAGTTAAATTCACACCATTTTATATTAGTGAATTACAAGTATTTATGTAAGTAAAAGAACTATAAATCAAAAAATTAATTTAAAAGAAAAAAACATAGATTTTCTTTACCTGAATGTGCCACATGATCTACATGGTGATTAGTCTGAACATCCTCCGGCACTCGTTCAGCATGACATGATTCTGTATCCTCTAAAATATACACAAAAATGTTACATCAAGTTCAATTTAAGATGTTAAATTATATTAATAATTACATAATTAGTTTTAAATAGAAAATGAGCACCTCCTTGGACAGTACGATGCACATCAGGGGCTTCATGATGCGGTGTATGATCTGTGTCATGATTAAGAGGCTGCATTGCAATGTCATGCACATTATTATCAAATTGATTGTTGCTCAAGTATTCATTTTCTAATATATTTTTTTGGCATATTTACCTATGCACATGATGTAGGAGACTCTTCGGTTGGGCCAGTGGAAGCTTGCCGTAGGCGTTCAGCCACGGCTTGATAGCCTTCCTTGAAGGCAATTTTTTTGTGTTCTTCCATGGCCTCTAAATTAAAATCAGAGCCCTGCATTTTTTGATTAAAAAAAATTATTTGCATTTTATAAATGATTTTTCTCTACAATTCATTTACTGCTACTTACAATTCATGCTTTAATTTTTGAATATCCTCCAGCGCCAAGTCTGTGTTGCCCAATCTTTTGCAGCCTAGCCTTTGTTGCCATTTAAGTGTCCTGTAACCTATGAAAAGTTTGAATTATGTTAGATGATATAGATATAAAGATCACTAATTAGTGCATTATTACATTGTACTAGTAGTTAATACTATTGCATACCTTCTCCCATTTGTTGATGAAACTCCTCTTTGAGCATCCGCTTTCTCCTTTGCATCCAAAATGAATTCATTCCAATCCCTCACTGAAATAAAGGGAGGACGCTCGTACTTTGGGTTTTGGATGAGACTCTTTCTATATGCGTCCCTCACAGTCTTAAGATGTTTGCAAGCTCTTTCTAAAATTTTCTTCTCATCAAAAATATTATTACCAAACTCATGCTCTAAATCTTTGATGAGCTAATCTTTTAAAGTTCTTTCTTGCAAATTCCACCTTTTAAGGAAAAACACAAAATTGTTAGATATAGCTACTAAAAGAAAAGACCCGAATGAAAGGAAAAATATTGTACCAATTAATGATATGAAAAAAAATAGTGGGATAAACTTAGTTCACTTATGATGTTCCACCTTGTACGTATGGTGGGCCCGAATATATGCAGTGTGAGGTCATAAAGCTTCTTATAAAATGTATCATTTCCTGCAAAAAATGTCATGGGATAATCAATCCAAAACTTGTTATGAATAAGTAAATGCATATTACAATATAAAAAATAATTATTTAAAGTACCTGGAATCTGAGGACATTTTAAAGGCATTGATTCATTATTGTCAATCAATAATGACGTCTGCGTAGCTCCCGTGCTAGTAACATAGGTAGATCCAGGGAATGGTGGTGAATTATCACCAATACATGTAGATTGATCAGTATCTGGCGTACCAAACGGTGCTGCCGGTGTATCTCCTACTCCAAAAAAATAATCCACTATGTGATGCACCCAAGATTAAAGTACAAATTATCAAATCATACTTAGCACAAAACCCAATATAGTAAAACAAGGATTTACCAACTGCCATACACCTTGAAGGCATTGATGTTTGTATGGCCCTTGTGGCTGACATTGCACTCGGCAATCTTGTATGGATGTCTTGGCTAGGAGGAGTCTCCTGCAATTGATGACCTGAACAATATATTGTTAGCAAAGACATTTTGAAATAATAAAAGTAAGAGTTAACTTGAGAAGTTTTTGAATGTTCCAAAGAAAAAATTCCTTGTAACTTGTCAACTAAAGGATTATTTTACCTGAGGCGGCCGGAGGTCTGCTAGTACCGACCTCACCGCATTGTCCTTGACCAGGTACTAGAGATTCCATAAAATCCTGCAACAAGAACACATATTACATATATTTTACTTCACAACATAAAAGAGTATAAAATATAAACCTTTATTGAAATTTTGTTATAACTAAAGATTCATTACTGCTTACTTGATACCAACGTGTGAGCGCTTTCAATTCAGTTAGCCTCATCAGCATCTCCTCAGTTGGATTTGTTTCATACAAAATATTAATTATTTCTTTATTGATTTGTTTCATTTTTTTCTTCAACATAATTGTTACATTAGGTGAATTTGCAAAATGATCATCATCCTCGGGGGTAGCTATTGCCTCTATTGTTGAGGGTGCTTTTCCCTTATCCTGAACATCAAATTGTGATAGGAATATCAGTAAATTGTACTATCTAATTTGTACAATTTTAATAAGGTTTACCCTTGCTGAAGAATGGGTGGGAGGAGCATCCTCGTGGCCTCTATCATGTGCGGGATCCATATCATCCTATGACAAAGATTAAATATAAAAACTTTAGTGAACTAAAAGCAATAGACTTAGCAAAAAAAAACCAAGTTGTGACCCATACGTACGGTTCTTCTTTGTCTATACATGAGAGATATAAAATGTACTAGGTTGAAAGTGATTATATATTATATTTATGTACAGTTCTTCTTTGTCTATATATACATTATATGATTATATAATATGTCTATTTATAACATACATGCTCAATGATAAACAAGAAGAATATAATAAAATTATGTCTATTTATTGACTTATACTTGCTGATCCATGTCACTGTGCACGATCCACGCCAAAGGGGTCAAATTTCATACATATGTTAATCATTTATCTTAAGTTAGCTAAAAATTACATGATACGTATGCTACAAATAACTTAGAAGATAACATGAAAAATATGCAACATCGTAAACATGAACAAATTTACCTTATATATGTAATCATTACAATTTGAACACAATAAATATGAAATCATTTCAATTATGTCATTGATCATCATCATCATCATCATCATCATCATCACCATCATCATCTCCATCAACAGCATCACCATCATCATCATTGCCATGATCACCATCACCATCATCATCATCATCATCATCATCATCATCATCTGCTTCTTCATCATCTTCAGTATCTTCTTCTTCCATAACATTATACTTTATCGGCCTTCCTCTTAGATCATGTCTAACAACAAATGACCAACCCTATTTATGTGGAACCTCTGAGTAAAACACTTGCTCACATTGGCTTGGAAGAACATAGGGCTCATCTCCAACTGGCTCAAATGACCTTGTATTAATCATTGTAAATCCATTATCATGTTGAATAACAGTTCTATCTGGATCATTTTGATTCAGTCGTAGCCTGTACCATTTGATGATGAATAGAACTACTTTGAAGGAGTTAAAGTCCCACTCAATTATATCATCCAAAATGCCATAGTATTGATTTTGAGATTGTTGAGGATGTATGTCATTTCTAGATGATATATTGGTGACCTCAAAAACTGCACTTATCCCAGAATCACAAGTTTTCTTTGTGTCATCCAACTTTTTTATGCGAAATTTGTGGCCATGATAGTACATAGCTTTGTGGTGCTTGACCTACAATTTTTCAAGCGTGTAAATTATTTGCATCATGAGTTGATACGAAACATACGCATCATGATCATTAATAAATTTGTACGTACCTCTCCACCTCTTAAACCATGTGCTAGATCAATTACCATTGAAGTAACATTGGAATCTCCATTACGATGAGCTTCTCTAACCAATGAAGCAACACCTTCCCATGTTAATGAGCAACCATTTTGTTGACATCGTTCAATCCATACTGTCATCCAATCAAGATTGTTTGCAATATACAAATGTATTGCATCCCACTCTTGACTAGCTGTATCAAAAAAAATACACCAATTATAAATAACTTATATTGAAGATTATAAGAATTAATTAACTACAATAACATCTTAGATTTACCTCTCACTTTCCTCAATCTACCTTTTCCAATCAAGTACTCCCCTTCGAATTTGTTAATGGAGTTGGGATCCCAAATACGATCTACATAGATCTTTGCTGCAAACTTAGGAAGATATTCACTAATGTACACCATGGTTTGGTATACCATATATCCCTCCACCATAGAACCCTCAGGATGTGCTCTCTGTCGAACCAAGCCTTTCAAAAATTTCAAGTGCCTCTCAACCATCCACATTGACCTAGTTGGTACAGGTCCACACAATTCAACCTCCTCAACTTGATGTATGAGGTAGTGTTCTTGTGCATTGAAAAAAGTTGAAGGTAGGCACTTTTGCATTTCACACATAAGAAGAGGAATTTTTCTTTTCCAATATTTTATATGTTCTTTATTGATTTCTTTAGATGAAAACCACCTCATGTATTTTCCAAGATCATATATAACTTTTTTGACACCATTGGCGAAGTGGTGTGGGAGAGATAGAGGTAGAACGTACTGTAATATTTGTAAAATGATCTTGTCAATATTTTATAAAAGAATGCAATGAAAACCACATGCAGTATACAAATATATAGTGAATACAAAATAATATGAATTACCTTAATAAATATATGCCAATCGTGTGTTTTCATCCCTGGCCCAAATTCACTTTTCTTTGATATAAGATCGTTTATGTTCGCAGCAAATCCTATGGGAAATTGTATTTTTTTAATAATTTTTTTTATAGCATTGCTCTGCTGCTCCGACAATAACCATGGAAGGGCACTTGTATCAATCTGGTCTCTATTGTTATTTGACCGAATAAAATTTTTTATTGCATGGTTGGATTCTTCAATGTCACTACAAATTTTGATAATTTGGTCTTTGTCATACCTTTCATCCAATATTTTCCATAATGTCTTTGTTACATTCTTTCCAATATGCATAGGATCAAACAAATGCACGATTGGGAGTTGCTCGTAGTACGACAACCTAGTAAATTGCGTAGGATAACTTTTTAGTCCTTTTGGAAGTTGGTTATTGATGCCTTGACGACCTTCACAAGCATCAATTACATCATTAGTAAACAAAACACAATATCAAAATATAAATTTGAAACAAAAACCATCAGATGGAATGACATTACCTCGACAGTTTATTTTATTGTATGCTGACTTCCATAGGTGAGGTGTCATTCTCCGTGGCTTTGATTTAGTCTCTTCTTTCCCATTGAAAAGATATTTTTCAGTAATTCGGTACTTATGATTTCTATGGAGAAAGTGTCTATTCTCATCGAACACTTACTTTCTTAAACTTTTTGAATGATGAGATTTCATCTTTGGACCACAAACTGGACATGCAAATTTTCCCTTTGTCTGAAGACCTACAAGATTGTGTATAATTGGATTAAATGTGTTAACTTTGTGTTAGCACTATAACATACCAAAAAAGAGGCGTTAAGAAGAGAACATACCACAAAAATGTGTTAGCCCAGGGGCATCATGTATTGTCCATACAAGCATTGCATGGAATTGAAATTGTCTTGGTCCTATTGGTCATGAGATGTCATACATAGTGACCCCATTCCATAACACCATCAACTCATCAATAAGGGGCTCAATATATACATTGATATCTTTAACTTGGTACTTACCTAGTTGAATGAACAAAAATATTACATAATTATTATGACCATTTTGATGGATTATTAATAATAAATTAATTTAGATGACCATTAAATCAAAAAATACCTGGAACAATCAGTGCCAACATTATGTGCTCCCTCTTTATGGACAACCAAGGAGGAATGTTATTGTTGATAACAAAAATAGGCCACACTGAGTAAGTAGATCTCATCTCTCCAAATAGATTGACACCGTCCGTTGCCAATGAAAGCTTGAGATTACGAGGTTCTTCTTTAAAGTGTGGCCATTTTTCCTCTATTTCCTTAAATGTTGAACCATCCGTAGGCATTCACATAATGTCATCTTGACTTCTATTACATGCATGGTAATCCATAAATTGTGCCAAGCTATTGCACTTGAATAATCGTTGTAGACGTGGAATAATGGGAATATGTCGAAGAACCTAACAAGGCACCTTTTTTGTTATTCGATCTGATTGATATCTACGAATATGGAAAATAGGGCATTCTGTTGCAAATTCATGCTGTTTATGATATATAATATGATTGTTCAGACATGCATGTATTGTTTGATACTCCATTCCAATATCTTTCATAATGGCAGATAATTCTCGGTACGAGCGAGGTAGAATGTTTGATGGTGGTAACAAACACTCACCTATCAACCTACAACCAAAAATATAATTTTTTAATTTAAAGAATATTAATTGCTACATGATTCACCTAATATTAATTGTAAGGGAATTACGACTAAAATAATGAAAAAAGATGACATACCTTAACATACGTGTCATTGCTACGTTGGATAAACCATTCATAACCTTCAAGTTCACCAACAACAATACAACAGCAAGAAGAGTTGTTTCGGAGCCTTCATATAGGGGCTCGTGTGCCTTCTCAAGTATAGGTACATCAAGCTCTGCATCATCATCATCATCATCATCATCATCATCTTGATCATCGTGATCATCTTGATCTTCTTCATCATCGTGGTCTTTTTCCATGATATCATTACCTTCTATATTCACACCTCCATGTTCCCTCATTTGGAAATCCACATTCTCCAGATTGTCATGGTCCATAACATGAAACTCAGGGATGTTGACCTATATGAAAATGATGACCTTATATTAACCATGACCATGTTGTCATTGTCAAATCATGTCTTATGTATTTTATAAAATATTAAAATACATACCAATGGATGAAATTCGTTTCCCCCTTTAATGTGACCATGTTGCCTACAATGTTCCTCAGTTGTTTTGATTAGATATCTTTGAGTCTTTAAGCCCTTACAAAGTTTGCAAGGACAATAACATTTTCCATCACCCTTTCTTTTTAAGTTAGACCACAGTCTAGCAATTGTCTCCCTATTTTTTTGTGCATTGATATCATCAGACATGGTCTTTCTTGAATGGAATGACTCGTTGGTGGAAGAAGGATGATTTGTTTGCAACCTACAAATAAAAATCATTACTAAACAACCATTTTCTCAACCATTTTAATATCGAAAACATCATATGAAATATCTTTATCATTTAAATTTTAATGGTATTTTTTAACTTTTAATCAGAATTCTGTGTAATAGAAGGACCCCTATTCAAAGTTATGTCAATACCAACTAAGTGCTAGTAATTTTCAAAGCTGGCATATAAAATATCCTTGCATAATAATGCTGATGAGCCTATAGAGTTTTCGCATGCTTTCATCTTGGTGCAGGGGCACCAAGTGGACATCATCTAAGAAATTATATCTTCAAGGATATAATTAGATGGTTGGGAATAGGTGGTCAGTTTATTGTTCTAATAAGCCAGTAGGGAAAAAAAAATGGTAGACGAATCCTTCAACAAAGTAGATGTTTAGAATATAGAAAATAAGTGGTTGTTTTTCATTTTAATAAGCCATAATACCAGCTTTAAGCCTAGAGTTGAATGTCTACCTTCATATAAATTCCGAGTTTAAGGACTTAAACCAAGAGCCACAAGACAATCCTACATAAAGCATTTTCCTTAAATTTTATTATACACTAATTATAGAATTAACCTCAGATTAGAAAAAACCTGTAATTGTCAGGGTTTGCAGCAAGTAGAGATTGATATGTTGCCTCAGCTTCCTCAAAACGCCCAAGCTTTAGCAATAATGAAGTGCACTGTTCCTTGAGAGCTAGCTTATCAACCTACATTGCATTTCATAGCATATACATTTCAAACCACTAATAGTGATGCACCACCACATGATAATAATGCTAATCGATTTAGGGTATAACAAGATTACTGACTACTAATACTCAAACAAATTTCTCTTGCCCTGACTGTCTACTTAACAAGTTACCATTCGACATTCTAAGACCGTTTATCTATTTAATGTGATATATTATTTTTCAAAACAATTTATTCAAATTGGTATTTAGAAATTTGTGTGATCTATAAATTTACAAGAATTTTTTAAAAGTAGTTTAAATATAATCCGATACTTGAAAATTTGTGCAATCCAGTCTCCAATTTATAAGGTTTATTTGTAAACAGTTTATTTTAATTGGTATATAGAAATTTTGGGTGAATCTTTTTCTATATTTAAGATTTGTTTGAAAGCTGTTTATGGAAAGAAATGCCCAAGAAATGCTAGCATGGGCGACAATTCTAAAACTAGCAATCGCACCTTAGTTATGAAAGATCCTGAGATTAAGGAAGCTACTGGTACTCAGATGCTAAAAGTACTCAAGAATTATTACTGCAAGATCCCTAATCCCACAAGCTCTTGGTTATCTTAAACTGATAATAGGACACAAGCAGGTAGGGATCAAACATATGGCAATACATGGACCTCATCCCACCTCCATGTCTATCACAAAGTATCCAGGAGTTAAGGGTCGAGACTCCAAGAGTAATCATATTTATTATTAAGTATCCAAGCCCTCTTCTATGGTATAATCATATTAGAGTTTTGTTTACTATTTAACTTAACATCCTTTCTGCAATAGATGTGACTAAGTGATAAGACAAAGCAATTACAAGAAAAGACTTTGATTCAAATCCTAGCTAAGAATCATTGGCCCAAAACCCAATAAAGTAGGCCATAGACGTGTATTATTTAGTTAGGAATGGTCCCCTCTACTGTATCCCCATTTGGCTTGGGCCTCATAGTGTCCAAGCTTTATAGGCCAAGAAAAAATTTACACCAGCACACCAAAATGAAGGAGCAGAAAAGAATAAAGATTGAGATATTGAAGGACAAACTAAAGTATACCAGTTAAAGGAATGTGAGTTTCCAAGGGTGGTTACAAACACCAAATTGACCTCTATGGCACACTCTCCAAGCCAAAAGAAGTGAGTTCAGTTGAAAGGGGGCTTCTTGTCTAGTTCTCCATCTCTAATTAAGAGCACTTACCATTTGTAGTTTTTATTTTCTTCCTACTTTTGAAAAGGTAGTGGCAGATAAAGATTCATGATGACAAGGCAAAAATACCTCATGCCACTCAAATAAAAGAAAAACCACGTACAAAGACACAAATATGGAATAATAATAAATGCATAAAGTGTCAAAAAATGCATATAACTGCATTTAATCTGGCATTACAGAGAGATGCATCCCCACCTCTAAAAGCCCCGTCTCCATCCATTTCAAGCAAAAAGTGCCAATGACATAAATGGTTCTTCGGATATTGGTAACCTAAACGAGGCATCATCTGATAGATTGTTGTATTTTTAAGTTTTAGATTTTCAATTACTTGAACTTTAATTTTGAACTTTGAACAAAAAATGCTTTCATACTTAATACTGCTATCATGAGTCTCGTGATTAATTTTATTGATGTTTATGCAGTTGTTTTACACTATTGTCATGATTTACTTACATAATGACTCTCTCTCTCTCTCTCTCTCTCTCTCTCTCTCTCTCTCTCTCTCTCTCTCTCTCTCTCTCTCTCTCTCTCTCTCTCTCTCTCTCTCTCTCTCTCTCTCTCTCTTTGACAATCAATTTTTTAGGAGCATTGCCTTAGCATATGTGATTTACTTGACTATAGCATTTGATGTGATTTTCTCTATCTAAGCTAAGAACTAACAACAACATTCAAGAAGAAATAAATATAGGAAAACAAGAAATATTTTAAGTAACAAATAGCAAAATATCTCCACAAAAACTGAACCTTATCAATAAAGCGCTCATGTTCTTCAGCTTGTTTGGCAATCTTCTTCGCCTGTTTTGACAATATTGATTTGGTGTTGAATAAAACCTGTAGCATGTAAAATAATCCTACTGTTAGTGCTTACATTTTCTAGATGGTTTAGAAATATCTTAGATCTAGCAGATACTCTACTAAACTTGATGACTCTATTCAACATAGGACAATGTTTAAACCCTAATATCAAAAACCCTGCCAAATTTTCACATACTATTGCAACAAAAGTTAGTAAGACAAATTGAATAACTATTAGAGCCTCCAAGTCACATTCCTTGAGGTCATATCAAGATACAGAAATATTCACTATATACTTTAGCAAAATCCTAACTATAATAGCCATGACATTCAAATCCAAACTAGAAACCCCCATACATTTGGCCAGTCTATTGCAATATAAAATTGCTAAAAATATACAATTGAAGAAGGAAGCATCAAATGATGCCACACAAATCTATAGGAATCTTTATTTAAAGATGACGAAGGAAAGAGCAGTAGAGTTGGCAAAAGGCCATTTTGCTTTTGTGTTGATTAGAATATCATTATGCTTGGGTGTGACAAGCTCTTCTCCACCTACAAACAGATTGTATTATTTGTAGATTTTTGAAACTCTCTTTTGTCAGCATTGCGTGCAAGGTTTGATTTGGTTTTTGTTGAGAGGATTAGATAGATTGCAGGTTATTTGATGTTTGAAAATAGAAGGAGGGGCGGGGAATGAGTCCTCTTACACTGATGCAATATCAGATTACAACTCAAATTCATCTTCAAAATTAGTAGAGTGTTGGTTAACAGTTTGTCCTCCCATTAGATTTATAATCTCTGACTCTCTAAACACCCAAGGTGAGAGAACAAAAGGATGTCACCAACAAATGGGTTAGTGTAAGTCATCTATCACTGCCCTCTTAATTGTTAGGTACAGCTCCCTGATTGTGTTTGATATGCAATGAATGTGTCTTTTTATTGATCATCAGATTATTCCTTATGAGTTTTAACCAAATTGTTTGTAGGCACAAATAATTTAGGCAAGGATAAGAGTGGATAACCTATAATCCCCAATGGAATGTTGATCATGGATTATCTTGAAGTCTATCTTCTAACCTAAATCTATCTACTCTAAGAATGCATATTCTACTAAGGAGAATAGGAGTAGAATCATACATGGACAGTAAATGGAATTACCTATGCTGTAATTACTAACATGAAATGGAATTCAAGCAGGAATTATAGTTCCACATACAACTGTACTTTCTATTCAAATGCATCTAGATAACTGAATGAATAGGAGAAGAATCATACATGAAAGGTAAATGGAATTACTTTCACTGCAACCACCAACATGAAATCGAATCCAATAAGTAATTACAGCTTCACATATAACCGTTATGTCTATTCAAATGCAAAATGAATGACTACTGGCACAACAAACATGAAAAATAACTAAGTAAATGGAATCACTCTTGCTACAATTGCAAGTTTGTCGACCCTTTCGTTGAGTTTCCTTTCAGAATTTATAGATTTTACAATACATAAAGTTCCCCAGAATTCATGACCTTCCCACTTCCTTGAATACAAAGAGACAAGGCACAAAGAAAGAATATTTTTGATAACAGAATTTGAAAAGCCAATCACTGATATAGGAATTAGAAAAGATATCAAAACTGTGACACTTCAATTTGAATCCTTCATCTTCTTTGAACAACACCTGTCAAGCCAAAGTCCATTGGGCTTCTCGGAGTCAAGTTATATTTTGAACAATAGTCCATCTGATATACCACTGCATCCAACCTTTTTCAAATAGTTCAGAAATACTTAGCACGACCTTATTTGACATAAGGGCTTTATCATCACTACCACCTGTGGCAACCCTTGTCGCATCTACTGGACCACAAGCTACATCATACATCATCTTTAGCATTATATTCTTCTTTCTTTTCCTACCCATGACCTCAGTCGACAGGTCGATTGTGTCAATAATCCGCTGTTCTTAGTCACTTTTGATGTTCCATTGGATTATGTTATCTTTTAATCTCTTCATTCTGGGTAGGTTGTAGATCCTAACCTGGCAAAGACTTGGTGCTCCTATTGATGATCTTTTTTTAGCAGATGGAATGATGTTTGGGAGTCATAAGTTTCAGATATTCAAAAGAACCAGAGAAGATTCTTCATATGGATGATACATTGACAGGGCCAGCATTGAAATGTTCAAATTTTACTCCATAGGACAGTGTTAAGAGGATCTCGAGATATTGTCCTAAAAGATTAAAGAATGGGAAATTAAATTAATGGATTTCATCTCAGTTGCATCTCACATGATAGTATTATCCACAGGCCCAAGATATAAAGGGTGTTTACTTGGGAAGAACACATTGTTGATCCTAACATCAAACATCTGTCAACATGATATCTACTGCTTTGATTCAACTCTCAGAAGCATAACTTGGACAGTCATGAAGTGAATTATATTTAAGATCATTTGAAGTCTTTGAGCAAGGTTCAATCTGGTTATAATGAAAAGGGAACTCAATCCTCTCTTTTGATCAGTCTCTGATGTAGTTGGATGGATCCATTGATTATAACCATTGAAATTCATTATTTATAGTTTGATTGACCAGTTCGGTCAATTGGATGAATCCACTGATTACAGCAATCGAAGAAAATGGTAATGAGTCTATGTTGAATTATAATGGAATCGAGGGACAATGTGTGTAGTCATGAACAACTCGGTGACAAATTATAATTGCCTAAAGATGTGATTGATTTCCATCACAGTGATAAACATATGGATGATTATTGCAATCAGATGTGGTGTTGTAGAGTAGAGTGCACATCTATCCAATGCATTTTCCATAGTTGATAAAGTTGGTGCTTTCCATGTTATGAATGATAGAGTGGTCGTGTGATCGCAAGAGATTAAAAAACACCATGAGATCATGCGACAATAGAAGCCCGTGTAGATAAGGAAAGTCAATGGAAAGACAGGAAAGGTTAAATAAAAAATATGCTGGGACCCACATGCACCAATCATAGGGCGGTCGCATGATTGCATGGAATAAAATAATGCCATGCGATCATGCGACAATGGAGTTCGGGCAGGTGAATGCACTCTATTGGGACCCACATATGCTAACAATGCAAATGTGATAATGAAAAGTTATAAGTCTAAGCCCGATGAGGATAGTATTAAATATTATTTCATGCACCAATGATAAAGCGGTCACATGATCACGTGAATAAAATAACACTCTTGTGATCATGCGACAATGGAGGACCAGGTGGGACCCGAGTCAATGGATAGTAAACTTGTAGAATCATCTCTATGTGTCCTAAACAATTCCCATAAACTTGAGGTTAGCCAATTATTTCATTGATGCCTCTAACGAAAATATATTTTGGTTATGCCCAAACCCTCAGATCTGTAGATCGCATAAATTGTATATGTGGTATAAAAATAATGATCTTTCTTTGTTTTCACAGATTTCAAAATCAACAATATTACCGTTAGCAATGACATAAATAAAAGCAACAAACGTATTGTTATTGGTATAGTTTCTAGGGCAGTAATTGCGTTAGGTTTCATGGTATGCTTGTCATTCATCATTATTCAAAAAAGAAAGAGAACAAAGAGCAGATCTTCCAAAGCCAATGATGATACGGGTAATGAGAAATGTTTCTTTCTGGTCATACGATGTCCATTTACGCCACATTTCATACTCTGGTGTAATCTGTGAAAATGTCGACGAGTGGACTGACACAAGTTTATCTAAATGCTGTCTACATATAAACCCATTCCATACTGATGTTTTTGTGATGTAGGAGTATCCAACGTAGGTAGCAGAAATGTCATAGTTGAGAAGCATTGAACATTCCAAAACATCTTTTAGACTTCTAAGTAGCAAGTCAACTAAGTTTTAGAAACCAGAGACAACTAAATGGAATAGCATGATGGGTAGAGGAAATCTAGCATAACAAGATGAAGAGGAATTCTTGCGATCATGCAACCTATGTGGTAATACATCTGAGAGGACCCTATATTTGAGTTTGGCATTCATTGAAAAATTCTCAGATTTGAACTTATGCCATTGATCTGGTAGCTTTTGAAACGAACGACCATGATTATATCATCTCCGTTAGTTCCTTTAAGACTCAGGTCCCACAGGCTACATGTCAACATCCCACTTAGCCGCAAAGCATCTTTCTTCCCATAGCGACTAAGCGACTACCGTTGATTTGATATCGCATACAAACTCTTTTGGCCCCCCTGGACACGTGGAAGGATCCCGCTTAGTCGCAAAGAAACTTCCACACCATAGCGACTAAGCGACTACCATTGATTTGATATCACATACAAACTCTTTCGGCCCCACATGGACACATGGAAGGATCTCGCTTAGTCGCAAAGCATCTTCCACACCATAGCGACTAAGCGACTACTGATGATTTAGTATCTACAACTCTTTTGGTCCCACGGTTATGTGTCAATATCTCTCTAAGCATTTTTCTTTCCATAACGGCAAAGCGGGAGTCGTCGATCAAAATTTTTATGCAACCTCCTTCTGGACAACTTTTCTCGGCCCCACCTTTACACGTGGAGAGATCTCGCAAGTTCACAAAAGTATTTGATAGGGATCGCGATTATGCGAGGGTCGTTGGATCCTTTCCTTGTTCCATCATAGGTAAGTCCGATGGCTCAGGTCCCACCTGGTCCTCCATTATCGCATGATCACAAGAGTGTTATTTTATTCACATGATCATGTGACCGCTTTATCATTGGCGCATGAAATAATATTTAATACTATCCTTGCTGGGCTCGGACTTATAACTTTTCATTATCGCATCTGTACTGTTAGCATACGTGGGTCCCAGTAGAGCGCATTCACCTCCCCGAACTCCAATGTCGCATGATCGCAAGGCATTATTTTATTCCATGCGATCATGCGACCGCTTAATGATTAGTGCACGTGGATTCCCAACCTGGCTCATTTCAACATCAAATCAAACACTGTTTTCATTGTTAGGATCATGGAGACTTAAGGAGTCAATTTATACATTCAATGCAGATACAGGATGATCCAACAAATCACAATGAGCTGAATAGTGAAAATGGTGTGTGGTTTGATGTTGAAAATAAAGCCCTGAGGTAGGTGTGGTCGCATGATCACATGACTGAGAGAACTGTCTTGTGGTCATGTGAGATCTCACCACGTGTTTCAGTGGGTTTGAAGGCATTTATACCGTGCGACGTGCTAAAGGTCAACAGATGCCGCTTTGTCGCTATGGTGTGGAAGATGTCTTGTGATCATGTGGGATCTGAACACGTAGCATGGTGGGCCTCCCTAATGTTAAGCGCAGCTAGTTAGGTGTGTGGTCGCATGATCACATGACTGAGAGAACACTCTTGTGATCATGTGACAATGGAAGACCAAGTGGGACCCACGTACCCTGATAGCATAGATGCACGAATGATGAAGCGGTCACATGATCGCATGGATTAAAATATTGCTATGCGATCATGCGGCAGTGAAAATCACCGAAGAAGCTTTGCGAGTTAACGGGATCTTGCCACGTATTCAGGTGGGCCTCCCTAATTTTACGTGCATCTTAAGATTCCAAATCGACGGATGGTGTATGATCTCGTAGAATCTTGTGAGCCCATCAGATCATACGCCATCTGTCTGATCCTCTAGGTGTAAAGTCAGTAAAGGCGGTGGGTCTGGAATGTTTCACGAGCATGTATGGTAGTCTGTGATTGGTCCATGAAGTACTGAGTTGGTAGATTGTCAGTGGGAACCTATATACGCTAACAACGTAGATGCGTTAAAAATATAATATAAGTTTATTTAAAGTTGTCGCATGATCGCAAGAGTTGAAAAAGAGTCATACGACCATGCGACAAGACTGTAAGTTAACGGAACAAGAAGATGAGTGCATCTCAATAGCAGACAAAGTCATGAGATCATGCCGAATGTTTAAAAGCATCTGAAGGAGAGGATTAATGCCAGTTGGAGATCAGGTTAGTAATTCTACCTGAATTTGAATGATGACTTGACTCTGAGAAGCCCAATGGATTTGGCTTGACAGATACTATTAAAAGAAGATGAAGAGTCTCAAATTCCATAGCGACCAGCAATTTGAATCTTGACTGCTGACTGGCCCCGCAGCTAGCAGTTTGAATTTTTGGTTAGCCCGAGCTGTCTTGCAAGGCAGGAAGACAGAGTAAAGACTTGTCGCATGATCGCATGCGGCTTTCTAACCGCATGCAATCATGCGACCATTGAGTAAGGAGATGTAAGGGAGAGACAGAAAGGAAAAATGAAAATATTGTACTCATAATCATGAAAATAGTATTTTCATCAAAATTGTAGGTAGATATTGTATATACATCAAATTTGCATATACTGTTCCTTAACAAAATGCTACTCTTTTAAAGTAACTAAAGACACCAAAATTGTTAGTTATAGTCTATCTTCGGTCATAGCTAAAAATTTGCTCCTTTCTCTTGCTAGGACTATCCAAGAGACTTAATATTGCATTTAAAAAGGACAAGAGATTAAAGGAATGTGAAGCTACAATGTCTAAAAGGAAAAGGCTAAGTTTGCGAACCTACTCATATTCTCTGATAAAACTACTTTATTATTATTTAAGGGTCGCATATGATTCTTTAGTAGGCTATCTTCCCCAAAGAGTTCCTATATTCTTATAAGTAAGAAGGGTTCCTATGGTTAGAATGTCTCTATATGAGGATCCTGTATCCTCATAGGAGAGTCAGTTTCCTAATCTTCCTACTGAGGTAAACACAGGGTAAGGTCTCTACCTTAACCTTATCATTAAAATACCTCTTAAGCTATTATATATGATGTTCCAATGTTATTACTTCATTAGCACCTAGATTCGCTAACTTATCAGCCTCTGTGTTTCCTTCTCTGAAAGTATGTCTGATTTCATAATTGAGAATATTATCCATTAATAAATCAATCTCTTCTATTTTTGAATTTAAAACCCAATTAGGATTTTTTTTAGTGCAGATGGTGTTGATAATAATTTGGGAGTCTCCTTCAACAATTACTTTTGAAATGTTAAGATTTTTGCATAATTTAAGCCCTTCTAATGCCGCTACACATTCGGCCATATTGTTGGTTGTAGGGCTAATGGGTCTTGAGAATTTTTCTATCACTTCTAATTTCCAATTGCGGATGATCCCTCCTATACCTGCTACCCTAGGATTGCCTTGGGATGCTCCATCAAAGTTGAGTTTATACCAACCAGCTTTTGGTGGTATCCACTTACAGGATGCTCTATCCGTTTTAGTTTTGGATCCCCCTTTACCATAGAGGGGAGGGATAGCTAGTTTTGGCCATTTGCACCTGATTCTGTTATCCCAACTCTTAAAGGAATCTTCATAGCTCTATTTTTCCCTGAGTTTATTGTAAGTAATTTCTACGATGGATGCTTCTATCTTGTTAGCTATTGAGTTCCAAGTTAATTTTTGGTCGATAAAAATCCTTTTTTTTTTTTTCTTTCCATAATTCCCATACTAATATATAAGGTGCTATTGTCCATATGTCCTTGAAGACATTGTCTTTATACAGAGATGGCCACGCTTTAAGGTTGCTGATTAAATCACAATGAGAAGCAGATTTCCATCCTAAACTTTTATGGAGCCAATTCCAATGATTTTGAGAAAAAGGATAATTAAGGAGAATGTGATTGGCATCCTCAGAATGGTTTTCGCATAGCGGGCATCTAGATGGACCTTCGAATCCTAATTTATTAAGCATGTCTGCAGTAAGAATTCTATTTTGTAATGCCGCCCATAAGAACAATCCAGCTTTAGGGAGGCAGGATTTGTTCCAGCAAAGGTTCAAAGGTATATCGATGTTATCCATATTTTGGTTCTTAATAATTGCATTGTAACCCTCCTTAACAGAGTATTTTTCGTTGTTAGATCCTGTCCATATTAAAGTATCTGGTCTATCTTTAAGAATTACTTCTCTATCGTTTAAGATTGTAAGGAGGTTGTTCTTCTCTGGCCAAACATCCTCTATTATATTTGTAATATTCCATTTATTGTCTTCCATCTTGCCTAGGTAGTCCTTAAGGTAAGGGCCAATGACTCTTTTGCATTCTTCCATAAACTCCTTGGAGAAACCTAGTTTGTTAAGGGAGGGATGGCCTGCCCATGAATCCTCCCAAAATAAAGCTTGATCTCCTGCTCCTACATCCCAAGAAAGGAATTTGCTAATAATCCCTCTGTAGTCCTTAATAAAATTCCATATCTGTGAGCCCTTAACATTTGATTGAGACCTGAAGATGTTGATGGGATCCGCATCAAGGATGTACTTATGTAATAAAATTGATGCCCACTTACTGCTTGATTCTCTAAACATTCTCCATATAAGTTTAGCCCCAAGGGCTTGGTTTTGCCATAATAGATTTTTAATGCCTAGGCCCCCTTTAGAAATCAGTTTACATAGAGTATCCCATTTGATAAGGGCAATTTTTTTTTCCTCGGAAGGACCTTGCCAATAGAATCCTCGAAGAATTTTGTCTAATTCCTTTTTGACACAAATTGGGAGGGGAAGGACCGACAAATGATACGTGGGAATGGCTGAAAGGACAGATTTAATCATAGTTGTTCTACCTGCTTTAGTTAACCACTTTCCTTTCCATGAGCTTTTCTTGTTTTGAAATTTGGATATGACTTGTTGCCATAATTTGGAGGATAAGAGACCTGTATCCAGATCAATACCTAAGTATTTACACGGAAATTTGCCAATTTTATATCCCATCATACCACAAATTTCTCTTTCAATTTTTGAGATAGTGTTAATAAAGTAAATTTTTGACTTAGAAGGGTTGACATGTTGACTTGAGGCTTTCGCATAAAGACTTAGAATGCTTTTGAAGGCACTCGCTTCCTATCTACTAGCTAATCCAGGTAAAATCGTATCATCCGCAAACTGTTGGTGAGTTATATTGGGCACATTTTCTGCGGCTTTCAATCCCAAGATTTTCCCTTCTAAATGAAACTTAGTAATTGATCTCCCCAACGCTTCTGCCATAATGACATATAGAAAGGGGGATAATGGATCTCCTTGTCGAATGCCCCTGGATATACTAAAAAAACCTTCCGGGGTACCATTGACAAGAATAGAAATCCTAGGAGTTGAGATACAATTAAAGATAAGATTAATCCATTGTTTAGAAAAACCAAACGCTTCCATACATTTGCACAGGAATCTCCAATCTACTTTATCGTATGCTTTTTGAATGTCAATTTTCATTAACATACTAGGTTCCTTTGTTATCTATGCGGTATGAACTATTTCTTGCGCTGTAATAATACCATCCAGAATCGATCTATTTGCTACAAAGCCCGTCTGCTCTTCCGAGATAATGATTGGAAGGATGGATTTGATTCTATTAGCTAAGCATTTTGATATGATCTTGTATATGGTATTACAAAGGGAGATAGGTCTGAAATCCCCTGGTTCCAAACACTCATCTTTCTTCGGAATAAGAGTAAAAAAGGTATTATTAATTTCACTTAATAAAGATCCTGAATTTCTAGTAGCTTCCACAGCTTTCCATACTTCTTCTCCAACGAAATGCCAACATTTTTGGAAGAAGCCGGCTTGGAAACCATCTGGGCCTGGTGCTTTATCCAGATGTAGTTGAAACACTATTGCTTTGACCTCTTCTATTGAGAGCTTATTATTCATTATTTTTTTGTCAGAATCTGTAATCAGCTTAGGAATAGCTTTAAGCATTTCATTTTGGGCATGAAGGTCAGAAGCTTCTGTAGTGTTGAGTAGGGAGTTGTAAAAATTCGTTAGTACATTTGAGATTTGTATAGGACCCTCAGCAATAAGTCCCTCAACTGACTTAATTTTGGTTATTCTATTGCTACTTCTTTTAAAATTAGTTGTATTGTGAAAGAATTTAGTGTTACTATCGCCCTCCTTAAGCCAAGATTCCTTGGATTTTTGCTTCTAGAAGATTTCTTCTTTGAGAAGGATATCATTGTATCTAGCCATCAACTCTTTTTCCTTATGGTAGCTAAGATCGTTCATACCTTGTTCTATTACTATGTTGTTAAGGTCAGAGATTTCTTGTTCTACCTTGGTTTTCTCTTCGAATATGTCATTGAAGTGATTCTTATTCCATTCTAATGCTTTGTTTTTAATAATTTTTAATTTAGCTATTAAGCACAACATTTTCGATCCTTTGACCAAGGTTTGTTTCCACCAATCCTCAAGAAGGATTATGAATTCTGGATTTTGGAACCACATAAATTCAAATTTAAACGGATTCCTTGAGGGTTTAGAATTTTCTATTATGGTAAGCCTAACAGGGAAGTGATCTGATCCTACTTCAAGAAGTATCTCTGCACTGACTATTTGGTTAAAGTTTTAAGAATTAGTTCTAGTAAAGAATCTATCTAATTTTTCAGCTATGTAGTTGAAGCCCGCTCTTCTATTATTCCAAGTATAGATTCCATTAATAGTATTTGTAAACAGTTTATTTTAATTGGTATATAGAAATTTTGGGTGAATCTTTTTCTATATTTAAGATTTGTTTGAAAGCTATTTATGGAAAGAAATGCCAAAGAAATGCTAGCATGGGCGGCAATTCTAAAACTAGCAATTGCACCTTAGTTATGAAAGATCCTGAGATTAAGGAAGCTACTGGTACTCAGATGCTAAAAGTACTCAAGAATTATTACTGCAAGATCCCTAATCCCACAAGCTCTTGGTTATCTTAAACTGATAATAGGACACAAGCAGGTAGGGATCAAACATATGGCAATATATGGACCTCATCCCACCTCCATGTCTATCACAAAGTATCCAGGAGTTAAGGGTCAAGACTCCAAGAGTAATCATATTTATTATTAAGAATCCAAGCCCTCTTCTATTGTATAATCATATTAGAGTTTTGTTTACTATTTAACTTAACATCCTTTCTGCAACAGATGTGACTAAGTGATAAGACAAAGCAATTACAAGAAAAGACTTTGATTCAAATCCTAGCTAAGAATCATTGGCCCAAAACCCAATAAAGTAGGCCATAGACATGTATTATTTAGTCAGGGAATGGTCCCCTCTACTGTATCCCCATTTGGCTTGGGCCTCATAGTGTCCAAGATTTATAGGTCAAGAAAAAATTTACACCAGCACACCAAAATGAAGGAGCAGAAAAGAATAAAGATTGAGATATTGAAGGACAAACTAAAGTATACTAGTTAAAGGAATGTGAGTTTCCAAGGGTGGTTGCAAACACCAAATTGACCTCTATGGCACACTCTCCAAGCCAAAAGAAGTGAGTTCAATTGAAAGGGGGCTTCTTGTCTAGTTCTCCATCTCTAATTAAGAGCACTTACCATTTGTAGTTTTTATTTTCTCCCTGCTTTTGAAAAGGTAGTGGCAGATAAAGATTCGTGATGACAAGGCAAAAATACCTCATGCCACTCAAATAAAAGAAAAACCACGTACAAAGACACAAATATGGAATAATAATAAATGCAGAAAGTGTCAAAAAATGCATATAACTGCATTTAATCTGGCATTACATAGAGATGCATCCCCACCTCTAAAAGCCCCATCTCCATCCATTTCAAGCAAAAAGTGCCAATGACATAAATGGTTCTTCGGTTATTGGTAACCTAAAAGAGGCATCATCTGATAGATTGTTGTATTTTTAAGTTTTAGATTTTCAATTACTTGAACTTTAATTTTGAACTTTGAACAACAAATGCTTTCATACTTAATACTGCTGTCATGAATCTCGTGATTAATTTTATTGATGTTTATGCAGCTGTTTTACTACTGTTATACTATTTCATTGAAGTTTACACTGTTGTCATGATTTACTTACATAATGACTCTCTCTCTCTCTCTCTCTCTCTCTCTCTCTCTCTTTGACAATCAATTTTTTTAGGAGCATTGCCTTAGCATATGTGATTTACTTGACTATAGCGTTTGATGTGATTTTCTCTATCTAAGCTAAGAACTAACAACAACATTCAAGAAGAAATAAATACAGGAGAAAAAGAAATATTTTAAGTAACAAATTGCAAAATATCTCCACAAAAACTAAACCTTATCAATAAAGCGCTCATGTTCTTCAGCTTGTTTGGCAATCTTCTTCGCCTGTTTTGACAATATTGATTTGGTGTTGAATAAAACCTGTAGCATGTAAAATAATCCTACCGTTAGTGCTTACATTTGCTAGATGGTTTAGAAATATCTTAGATCTAGCAGATACTCTACTAAATTTGATGAATCTATTCAACATAGGATAATTTTTAAACCCTAATATCAAAAACCCTGCCAAATTTTAACATACTATTGCAACAAAAGTTAGTAAGACAAATTCAATAACTATTAGAGCCTCCAAGTCACATTCCTTGAGGTCATATCAAGATACAGAAATATTCACTATATACTTTAGTAAAATCCTAACTATAATAGCCATGACATTCAAATCCAAACTAGAAACCCCCATACATTTGGCCAGTCTATTGCAATATAAAATTGCTAAAA
The DNA here is from genome assembly GCA_027943335.1 of Chamaecyparis obtusa. Taxonomy (NCBI): domain Eukaryota; kingdom Viridiplantae; phylum Streptophyta; class Pinopsida; order Cupressales; family Cupressaceae; genus Chamaecyparis; species Chamaecyparis obtusa. The sequence goes on from BSBK01011392.1 coordinate 135,955, forward strand.
ATATACAATTGAAGAAGGAAGCATCAAATGATGCCACACAAATCTATAGGAATCTTTATTTAAAGATGACGAAGGAAAGAGTAGTAGATTTGGCAAAAGGCCATTTTGCTTTTGTGTTGATTAGAATATCATTATGCTTGGGTGTGGCAAGCTCTTCTCCACCTACAAACAGATTGTATTATTTGTAGATTATTGAAACTCTCTTTTGTCAGCATTGCGTGCAAGGTTTGATTTGGTTTTTGTTGAGAGGATTAGATAGATTGCAGGTTATTTGATGTTTGAAAATAGAAGGAGGGGTGGGGAATGAGTCCTCTTACACTGATGCAATATCAGATTATAGCTCAAATTCATCTTCAAAACTAGCAGAGTGTTGGTTAACAGTTTGTCCTCCCATTAGATTTATAATCTCTGACTCTCTAAACACCCAAGGTGAGAGAACAAAAGGATGTCACCAACAAATGGGTCAGTGTAAGTCATCTATCACTGCCCTCTGAATTGATAGGTACAGCTCCCTGATTGTGTTTGATATGCAATGAATGTGTCTTTTTATTGATCATCAGATTATTCCTTATGAGTTTTAACCAAATTGTTTGTAGGCACAAACAATTCAGGCAAGGATAAGAGTGGATAACCTATAATCCCCAATGGAATGTTGATCACGGATTATCTTGAAGTCTATCTTCTAACCTAAATCTATCTACTCTAAGAATGCATATTCTACTAAGGAGAATAGGAGCAAAATCATACATGGACAGTAAATGGAATTACCTATGCTGTAATTACTAACATGAAATGGAATTCAAGCAGGAATTACAGTTCTACATACAATTGTACTTTCTATTCAGATGCATCTAGATAACTGAATGAATAGGAGAAGAATCATACATGAAAGGTAAATGGAATTACTTTCACTGCAATCACCAACATGAAATGGAATCCAATAAGTAATTATAGCTTCACATATAAACGTTATGTCTATTCAAATGCAAAATGAATGACTACTGGCACAACAAACATGAAAAATAACTAAGTAAATGGAATCACTCTTGCTACAATTGCAAGTTTACCGACCCTTTCGTTGAGTTTCCTTTCAGAATTTATAGATTTTACAATACATAAAGTTCCCCAGAATTCATGACCTTCCCACTTCCTTGAATACAAAGAGACAAGGCAAAAAGAAAGAATATGTTTGATAACATAATTTGAAAAGCCAATCACTGATATAGGAATTAGAAAAGATATCAGAACTGTGACACTTCAATTTGAATCCTTCATCTTCTTTGAACAATAGTTGTCAAGCCAAAGTCCATTGGGCTTCTCGGAGTCAAGTTATATTTCGAACAATAGTCCATTTGATATACCACTGCATCCAACCTTTTTCAAATAGTTCAGAAATACTTAGCACGACCTAATTTGACATAAGGGCTTTATCATCACTACCACCTGTGGCAACCCTTGTCGCATCTACTGGATTGGAAGCTACATCATACATCATCTTTAGCATTATATTCTTCTTTCTTTTCCTACCCATGACCTCAGTCGACAGGTCGATTGTGTCAATAATCCGTTGTTCTTAGTCACCTTTGATGTTCCATTGGATTATGTTATCTTTTAATCTCTTCATTCTGGGTAGGTTGTAGATCCTAACCTAGCAATGAGTTGGTGCTCCTATTGATGATCTTTTTTCAACAGATGGAATGATGTTTGGGAGTCATAAGTTTTAGATATTCAAAAGAACCAGAGAAGATTCTTCATATGGATGATACATTGACAGGGCCTGCATTGAAATGTTCAGATTTTACTCCATAGGACAGTGTTAAGAGGATCTCAAGATATTGTCCTAAAAGATTAAAGAATGGGAAATTAAAGTTATGGATGTCATCTCAGTTGCATCTCACATGATAGTATTATCCACAGGCCCAAGATATAAAGGGTGTTTACTTGGGAAGAACACATTGTTGATCCTAACATCAAACATGTGTCAACATGATATCTACTGCTTTGATTCAACTCTCAGAAGCATAACTTGGACAGTCATGAAGTGAATTATATTTAAGATCATTTGAAGTCTTTGAGCAAGGTTCAATCTGGTTATAATGAAAAGGGAACTCAATCCTCTCTTTTGATCAGTCTCTGATGTAGTTGGATGGATCCATTGATTATAACCATTGAAATTCATTATTTATAGTTTGATTGACCAGTTCGGTCAATTGGATGAATCCACTGATTACAGCAATCGAAGAAAATGGTAATGAGTCTATGTTGAATTATAATGGAATCGAGGGACAGTGTGTGTAGTCATGAATGACTCGGTGACAAATTATAATTGCCTAAAGATGTGATTGATTTCCATCACAGTGATAAACATATGGATGATTATTGCAATCAGATGTGGTGTTGTAGAGAAGAGTGCACATCTATCCAATGCATTTTCCACAGTTGATAAAGTTGGTGCTTTCCATGTTATGAATGATAGAGCGGTCACATGATCGCAAGAGATTAAAAAACACCATGAGATCATGCGACAATAGAAGACCCTACAGATAAGGAAAGTCAATGGAAAGATAGGAAAGGTTAAATAAAAAATATGCTGGGACCCACGTGCACCAATCATAGAGCGGTCGCATGATCGCATGGAATAAAATAATGCCATGCGATCATGCGACAATGGAGTTCAGGCAGGTGAATGCACTCTACTAGGACGCACGTATGCTAACAAGGCAGATGCGATAATGAAAAGTTATAAGTCTAAGCCCGACGAGGATAGTATTAAATATTATTTCATGCGCCAATGATAAAGCGGTTGCATGATCGTGTGAATAAAATAACACTCTTGCGATCATGCGACAATGGAGGACCAGGTGGGACCTGAGTCAACGGATAGTAAACCTATAGGATCATCTCTGTGTGTCCTAAACAATTCCCATAAACTTGAGGTTAGCCAATTATTTCATTGATACCTCTAACGAAAATATATTTTGGTTATGCCCAAACCCTCAGATCTGTAGATCACATAAATTGTATATGTGGTATAAAAATAATGATCTTTCTTTGTTTTCACAGATTTCAAAATCAACAATATTACCATTAGCAATGACAGAAATAAAAGCAACAAACGTATTGTTATCGGCATAGTTTCTAGGGCAGTAATTGTGTTAGGTTTCATGGTATGCTTGTCATTCATCATTATTCAAAAAAGAAAGAGAACAAAGAGTAGATCTTCCAAAGCCAATGATGATACAGGTAATGAGGAATGTTTCTTTCTGGTCATACGATGTCCATTTACGCCACATTTCATACTCCGGTGTAATTTGTGAAAATGTCGATGAGTGGACTGACACAAGTTTATCTAAATGTTGTCTACATATAAACCCATTCCATACTGATGTTTTTGTGATGCAGGAGTATCCAACGTAGGTAGCAAAAATGTCATAGTTGAGAAGCATTGAACATTCCAAAACATCTTTTAGACTTCTAAGTAGCAAGTCAACTAAGTTTTAGAAACCAGAGACAACTAAATGGAATAGCATGATGGGTAGAGGAAATATAGCATAACAAGATGAAGAGGCACAAGAAAAGATGAGTTTGAAATTTAAAAGAAACCAAAAATAAAGCACATTGTAGCAAAGAAATGGAATCTGAAAAGCAAGAAGACAAATGAGAAGAGGCAGAGGCATTCAAAAGAAGGCTTATTGAGATCTCTTATAACATACCTGGTACTGCCCATGCTAATATGTTTAGAGTTCATTAAAATCAGTCTTGAATAACCGAAAAAGGGCCGAGTGGTGTGTTTATGCAAAACCCCTGCAATATCGCTGAAACAGAGATCGTGAAACCCGTGTAAATCTGCAATGTTCGATAGACTGGTATGGCTTAAATCACTGAAACAGAGCTCGTGAAACCCTTGTAAATCTGCAATGTTTGATAGACTGCAGGTATGGCTTAAATCACTGAAACCTTTGTAAATCTACAATGTTCGATAGATTGGTATGGCTTAAAAAACCCAAACCCTAAAGATTTTCGCCCAATACTGGTTGTCGCAATGAGCTCCCACGTTTAACATGAAATAGTAAAATGAAGTGTTTTTGCCTCCCACATTTTTTAACTTAATGCTATGGTGTTGGTCTCAATTTTGACCAATACCGTGTTAGTCAAAATTGAGACCAACACGGGCATATATCTCAAAAAAACAAAATTTTTCATTCTCTCATGCGACCAAGTAAACATTTTTTTTTTATGGTCAAAATTTAAGGTCAAAATTTAGGGTAAAATGTACTAGTGTGACATTAGAGTATGTGAATTTTAAAGAATAGATAGCTGACATATTTACTAAACTATTACCGATGGATGCTTTTGAGTATCTTTGAGGTAAGTTAGGGATTCTTCCCCTATCCAATGTACATTAAGGAAAGATGTATTATGCATCAATTCAAAGACTCAATAGAATATCTATCTTGTGAGTTTATGCTAGTATTTCACTCTTTAGATGAATCCTAAAGTTGTGAAAAATGAAGTTTTTATTTGAAATGGAAAATCTATACATATGAGGTATAATTCGAGAAGTTTATGTTTCTTTGGAATTGTTGTCAAAATGGGAGATTATCATGGAGATAAATAGCAATGGATGTAAGAAGGAGATCTTTACTGAAAGAGGGAGACAAATCAAAAGAACAAAAGAGGAAGATTAACATAGTAGGGAGATGAATGGAGATGAATAAGATAATGTTGTTGATAGAATTAGATGAAAAGTGTTACTGACAGAAAGAGAAAGCCTATAGATGGAAGATCAGAAAAGGAGAAGTTACTACTTAGAGGGAGTACACTATATGAATGACAATGAGGGAGTTGTTACCATAACTGATAATGATTTTGAAGATTGATTATCTAATGGAGATGATGATGAAGACCGACCAAGATCAGAGGAATACATGATGATAGTAGAAATGTTAGATTAATTATTGTCTTGTCATTGATGTCAAGCAATTGATTTCTGATTTATATTATGTTGTCATATAATTTGATAATGATATAAGATGAACATGAATTAAGTAGAAGAAGAAATGAGAAGTTGAGAAGTTGTAGAACTTAAATGGGAAACTGATACAAATCATAAATTTATTAGATTATGTTGATATAACTATTTTCTACCTAACATATGATTGTGTTAAGTCGGTAAAACATAGTGATGAATATTTGACAACTCGGTAAGATAAGTTGTTTTGGCTATTGAGAAGGAAAAGTCACTCGATAGGTAAAGGTAAAAAGATAGGTCACTTGGTAAAGAAAAAAGAACTCAAGACAACAAACAATGAGGAAAGCTTTAGGCACCAAGAAATGTAACCAAATTTATAAGTGAAGGACACCGAGCAAGGAACAGTTATTAAATAAGGAATGAATCAACATTTAATGATTAGATATGTTGAGCTAGATGATCATGATGATGATGAGAGTTAGTTACAAGAGATCTATGGCTATGAAAATTCAAGATGAAGATATACGGAAAGATCTAAGCAACAAAAAGAGATGGAACAAGTTTCTAGAAAAATTTAAGTTCCTAAGTGAAAAGGAAACGTGTTACCGAGATCCAAATTCAAGGTATAATGAAATGAACGGTTGAGATTGATTAAAGGAAAATGTAATAGATGAGATTAAGAGGCAAAAATTGTCTATATAAATGATGATCTTGTATGGACAAATGGCTAGCAAACTGAATAGTTGAAGGGTTACTGACTATTGCAGAGAAGAAGGAACAAAGAGATTCCAAGTGGGAAAATAGAGATTTGATGAAGTGTTGATGTTAGTGGATGATCAAGAATTGAAGTGAAGATTGAAAAGCACATAAAGATCTGATATACAAAGATAGTTTCAAATCTACAGGTCAATTTTATTATTATTGCTTATTAGCATTTGTAACAGAGAAATCTCTTAACAGAGCGGACTTAACAGACTTATTATAAAATCCTTGAGAAAGGTGACACTCTAAAGAGTGTTTAAAGCTCTCTAACAAAGCCACTCCTAACAAGGTGAAGATCCTAACTGATTTGAGGTAAATCCCTTAATCGGGTCACACCTAACAGTGTGTTTTGTAATCTTTAATCGGATTGGCTCTTAACTGGGCATACTTCAGAAAAGTATTTTCTTAGTTGGTGATAATTCCCAGAGTGATTTTTCCCAAAGCTGGGCTTCCACGTTAAATATTGGTGTTACATGTTGTAAAGGATTTGTGTGAATGATTTACTAATTGTTATAGTTTATTTACTATTGTAGGTAAACAATGAAATTTATTTTACCGAGCTGCTATCGAGTTAATCAGAGAAAAGTTGTTAAGGTATTTGGAATCAGGGATTACTGATTCGACCCCCCCTCTCTATAATCCAATAATTGGTGACATAGCTAATTACTCTAAAGAGATAAGTTTAAAAGACTTGAGTAAAAGATCTGAAGATTTACAAGAGAGAAGTACCTAAGTTGAACAAGGAAAGTTTATGTACATGTGGCAAAGCATAATGAGATTGTATCTATCTGGGATTGGAGAATATGTACTGAATCTGTTGGATAATGACTACACTCCACCATCTACCCGAATCATGCAGTGGCTCTACTTTTATGTGTTTTTATGTGAGATACACCCGCTGGATTTCCAGATCAATGGCTGGAAGTTTATCTCAACCTTGCAAGACGATTGTAAAGAGTTGGGTTGTTGATTTGAATAGGGAAAAATGTAGTTGTGTTTGAAAAAATCATTCACATAAGACGTCTAAAATGCTTCTGATATTCAAGTCAAAATATGTTGGAGTCATTTACCATTTACTAAAAGGTGTGTCTAATCTATCACGAATTACAAATATACTATTCTCGTTAGAATTATTGTCAAGAACTTATAGATCTAATAATTATTATTTTATTTAATACATTTTAATATGTACATTCCATCCATTTCTTTGTTGTGGAAATTTCATTGCCCTTGATTTTATAAGAATTACAATATTAAATTTAAACAAATTGTAAAACGTATCATCCATCAAATTTTTACATTACATGTTAAACATTAAAACAAAACAAAACAAAAAAGATAAAATTCCTACATTTCAAAATCTACTCAACCCATCATATCAAATCAAAAATCTTATTTCATTGCGCCGTTACACATATCATCGGCATACCCATTTCACACCAAGGTGCAATTGCTAGTTTATACTCATTCATATTAGAAACACAAGAATAAATTGATACATCTTGAACTTATTTAGAACACAATTCCTACTTCATCCTTTGTTTAATGTACTACTAAAAGATTTTGAACATTTATAAATAATATAATTAAAAACCTTCAATAATAATATATTGTATCTTTCATTTTTTTAATTAGAAAAAATAACGAACTTAATTTACAATATGAATTTAATTTATATGAAAATTAATTCCAGTAATTCAACAATCTATAAACTTGGGGCTTTCAATCCTATAATTCAGCTTTGCATAATACCCCACTAACCAAAAAATTTAAAAGACAAAATCCTGCCTGAATACTGCATTGCTCTAAGGTTAATAACTTGTTTTAAACATACAGGATCTCCCGGCCAATTAATCGGTATTCGCTTTCATTGGCCTCTATCAATACCTTTTAGAGTCATCATCCAAGCTCCACAGAAGATTTTAAAGTATCTGTCCCATACAGTCGTTCAGTTAGCCTCTTCAGTATGCTTAAGGTTTCCAATTTTTGGCCTTCGTTGACTGACAGTATATACCCATTCTCTATTTTGCAAGAAGTTGGCATCCAGCTGAAATCTTTTGCACTGTATATTTGTTTTCGGCTGTTAACCACAATCGTATCTATCCACTTTCCTCCTGCCCAACTGAGATCTATACTTTGTGAAGGTCTTCCTTCGACCTTGTACTTCGATCCATCATCTTCACCGTCAACCATAGCGCATAAGATGATTGCACATAGCGATGGCTGCGTTTTCTGTGATAATAACTGGAGAATATTGTATGCTGCTTCTTCGTTGTGAAATTCCTTTACAACTGTCATTTCACTTGCCGTTTTGGCTGCTCCTTTTGTTACAATTGTCAACTCCGACGACGATTCCTGACATCACAGTACAACGGATACACAAAAAACCAGAAGACACAGAAGTAGTTTATTTAATAGCATATACGACGAGTAATGACAAATCCAATTATCTGCATTGAGTACCTGAAATGCAGCAATACCCGCTATTTCATCTACCTTTGGGAAGGATGGGGTTGCTTTCCCCATTACAACTGTAAACTCTGACGGCAATTCCTGAAATCAAGGTTAATCGGAAACCGAAAGCAGAAGATTTAGATGTATTTTGTGTAATGACATTAGAAAAAGTAAATAATGAGGAGTTCAATTATCTGTATCCAATACCTGCAACTCATTCACACAACTCGGCATAGCACCATCTGAAAGAATCATATACTTCAATCCCTTCAAATACTTTAATCCTCTTATATTCTGCAGCTTCGGACAACACGTAATGGTAATGCTGTCCACCACAAGTAATTTTTCAATACCTGTTATATTTTGCAGCTCCTCACAACACGTAATCTTGATCCCCTCCAGCAATTCGGAATTACAAAGATCTGGCAACTCTTCTATCTCGGAACATCTCTCTACGCTTAACAGTTCAAGTTTGGGTAGAGCATCGGCCAATACTTTTGTCAACCTATCACATTGGATCAACTCTAAACATCCCAATGTTTCGACCCCTGATAGATTCACTTCGGTTAAATCTTCCATATGTTTAAGCTTAAGAGATTTGAGAGAGGGACCACTAATTGAGACCTTGGATGTGTGCCCTATATGAGACAGAGTTATGGCTTCGAGGCTAGGCTCGCTGCTAGGGCCTATAGCTATTTCCCCATTTATATACAAACCCGACAAACCCAATGTTTTCAGACATTTAAGTTTTCTTACAGATTCTACAAAGGAATTCCATTCAATTACAATTTCCTTCCTGCTTTCTCGAGACTCTACGTGTAGGACCAGACTTTCTAGCTTTTCAAATATTCCTAACGAATATGTAAATTCGTTCCAATTTCTCCGAACCATCGCCTTTTCCATCCAGCCACAGTTGGTAAACTTGCAAACCAGCTCTTTAAGCTGCAAGGGCTCTTTTAGCTGCCGGGTGGGGGCCTGGAATTTACAGTTATTTTGTTTCAAACTATTGATTTTCAATGATAATGAATATGCGCAAAGTTATTTGGATAAAGAAGAAATAAATAGTAATACCTTCCACAAACTCCGGGGTAATCTTCCTCGGATCCTTAAACCCTCCAAGTTTTCCAGAGGAATCCATGAAGGAATGTTCTCGCTTCCATTAAGCTCAAGCCATTGTAGAGTAGTTGATGCATCCGAATTCCCAAAAAAATATGTAATGGACTTGTCCGAAATGGATTCATCATAAATGGAATTGAAACATCTGTGGCGTTCCTTCTGAGCTCCTTCAAAGATGGCTTTGAATGACGTCGAGGCCTGCACTCAGTTTCAAATTAAATATGTCTGCAGTTAGAGAAGGTTGGAAAAGTTAAAGCTAGACGTTCTTAAAATTTGGAAGTTATAAAAAAAAGAGCACTTCGCAAACACACCAGATGTTCAGAATCTAGAATACGCAACACCTGACTTTTCTGTCCATCATTTGCCATTTTCTGTCCATTGTTTGCCATTTCTTTTCCCAACTGTTGGAGGTGACTATGCATTCTGAAAACAACAGCAGGTGACTCTTCATCAGTAATTTCATTCCAACAATCTTGTTTTATCACCTCAACGAGACATTTTTCTCCCAGTATCTGAAGTGCATGTTCCACTTCCCACCCAGAAGCCTTCCATATACTTATGGCTATACTTTGGTCTTTCTCTGTAAAAAAACATGCTATATCCATAAAAATTTGTTGTACCTCCTCTCCTAGTGAGTCATAGCTTCTTTTAAGTCTAGTTTTAATTTCACTGGGTAATTCTTTCCTAAATTTTTCCAAATCTTCCTTGGAACGGCCTAAAACATCACCTAACACTTGAAGAGACAGGGGTAAGCCGCCACATTGTTTCACAAAGAACTCAACTAATTCCTCGTTTCCTCTTTCATGATCTGGTTAATGGAATGCATGCCAACAGAACAGCTGTCGGCTGTGCTATTGATCCATTGCTTCAATCTTATAACGAACACCAACCCCTGCCTCTATTAGAACTCTCTCGTCGCGGGTTGTGATAATGACCAGACTATTTGAATTGAAGTTATCCACTGGCAATAAGGCATCTAGCTGGCTCTTTTGATCAACATCATCTATAACTATAAGGAAACTCAGATTGGAGGTCTTTCCCAGACAGCGCTTGATATATCTTATTCCTTCTTCTGTATTAGAAAATTTACTGAGATTTTGATAAAACAGGTCATTCAAGAGCTTACTCTGCAAAGAAGCCAAATCGCCATCCCGCACACCAAACAAAAAACATGATCGGGCGTACTTGCAATGCTTTCGACTGAACAATTCTGTTGCTAGAATGGTCTTGCCAGACCCTCCCATTCCAGGTAAGCCAATTTTATTATTATTCAAGCCACTTTTTTCCTGGCAGTACCTTTCGAAATCTTCCACAAGCTCATCAAGTCCCACTTTATATCTCGGAACGACAAGAGCATGTATCTTTTCGACCTCTTTCTTCGTAACGGACACTATGCTTTTACACAGCGAGTCCGCATCACTGAAATTTATAAAGCAAAACAGAATTTTAATTAAAAAAGATCTTCTTAAAGGTCTCTTCCCAAATAAGATGCTAAACAGCATAGGCTAATGAACTAGTTTCGAAGGATAATGAATATTAATAATAATATATCTAGTTATTATTTATATATATAACAATGTATTTTAAGTAGGAGATTTTTTTTACATTAAGTCAAATTGCGATATTGCTATCAGGATTCAATTGTGTAGTTTTTGTTTTAGTCAAACTCATTGACCCATATTTCATGAGTAGTGGTTCACACGAAACCATTTCTCATGAGAATAAATGGAACACTTAGCACTCATTGGATCTAGGTGATGCTCACAGAGGTGAAGCACTCATTGGATCCTGCCGGTGCTTCACCTCTGTGAGCATCACCTAGATCCAATGAGTGCTAAGTGTTCCATTTATTCTCATGAGAGATGGTTTCGTGTGAACCACTACTCATGAAATATGGGTCAATGAGTTTGACTAAAAAAACTACACAGTTGAATTCTAAGAATGAAATTGAGAATGTATACAATGAAATAGTTTTTTATTATGATCTTTTTTCAAATAAGATGTTAAACAGGTAAAGGCTGATAGACTATATAAACTAGCTTTAAACAAGAAGAATATTAAAATAATATATCTAACTATTTATATATACAATAATGTATTATAAGAATGAAACTGAGAATGAATATAATTAAATATTTTTTTATAATGACCTTTTTCCAAATAAGATGCTAAATAGCCAAAGACTGATACACTATATGAACTAGCTTTAAACCATAATGAATATTAATAATAATATATTTAGCTATTTATATACGCAACAATAAATTATAAGTATGAAACTGAGAATGACTACAATGAAATAATTTTAATAATGAGCTTCTCCCAGAAGATGCTAAACAAGTAAAGGCCGATAGACTATATGAACTAGCCTTGAACAATAATGAACATTAATAATAATATATTTAGGTATTTATATATACAACAATGTAGGATAAGAATGAAACTGAAAGGAGCATTTGGAGACAAAAGCTGGAAAGGAAAGATCAATTAGTTCTATACCATAGATGTAAATCAAAATGCCACAAAAACTTGTAGTGTTGGAATACTTTAGACAAAAGCAAGGATGAGATGCCTAATTAGAATAATGAATCGGCCCTAGAAAGGAAGCGATGAAGATTATCTTTTGGTGAGCCTTTAAATATGTGATAACAGAATCAAGATCTAAGTGGTGGACATGAGAGGCAATCAAAACATATTAGTATCCCTAATAATGGCCTCTAGGGATGGATGGGAGATGGGATCAAAATTTGGGAATTTATTTAATGGAGATCAAATCATCACCAATCAAGAAATAGCAGACATGTAGATTTAAAATCTAATATAAAATATAAAATAAATTTAATATACTAAAATATTTTATTTACCTAAAATCTATTACATTAGATTCACCTTATTATAGAAGTTCACCCTAGGGTGTGTTGGAAATAATCTAAAAATTTTGTGCCCCTTATTATCTAAAAATTATAATAAGGGGAAATAATCTAAAAATTTTGAATTGGTAGCAAACTCTAAGGGGCAGAATTTTTTTTAAATGGGAAAGAGATTTTCCTTCTTGAAAAGGGATAAAGGCCCTTACTTGGAATGTTAGGGGCATTAGTGCCCCTAACAAATGGCACTTGTTTAAGCAATAGCTTGATCAAGCAAAGGTAGATCTAATTCTTTTGCAAGAAACAAAATGGAGTGTGAAAGAAGGTGAAAACAAAATGAGGAAATGGAGGCAATGGAATGGCAGTTTTGTGTGTGCAAATGGGGATTTCAAGTGGTTTGGGGGTGGTTTTAAATCCCTTCAACATCTTTGGAGATTGTATTGAAGAGAGGCAAAAATCATAACAAATAAATAATGTGGCTATTTCGAGAAAATGCAGTCATCTATGTAATAAATATGTATGGTCCTACTCAAACAAAGGAAAAGATGGATGTATGGTAGTAGGTGGGAAGAATTCTTGAAGGAATGAAAGATGAAATGGTGATTGTGGTTGGAGACTTCAATGCAACCTTTGACAACTTGGAGAAAAGGGGAGGCTTGCCCAACATTTCTCAAGTCCAGCTTGATTTTCAATAGTTAGTTGGGGTATCTATCGCTAAGAGACATACAAAGAAAAAAGTAACTTATACTACAAATATTGTTGAAAGGCTGGGTAGGTTTTTTGAATGTTGGTGATAGGGATAAGATTAAGCAACTCTGGAAGCATAGATTTTCCCCTTCACTAGATTGGACCATTTCCTTATCCAACTAAGTTTCTTACCAGACACCCTCCAAAGAGATTTTTAGAACTTGTGGTTTAGGGATGAGAAGCTAAGGACATTTGTTGAAACCTGGTGGAATTAATTATCATTGGGCTATCACTCTCATCTCTTCTGCTTCTGGAAGAAGCTAAGCTATATAAAAAGTAAACTAAAGATTTGGAATAAAGAGCACCTCAAAAACATTTTTGAAGAAAAGAAAAAAGTAGAAATAGTGCACTATCTGAGTTAAATAAGAATGTAATACAATCATGATTGAATGTGGACAACTTTGAGAAAGAAAATTAGTTAAAAAAGGTCCTTATGGAAATCTCAAGTATCTCAACTAGGGAGGAAATTTTTTGGAGGAAGAAATCTAAAGAAGCTTGGTTGAACGATGGGGATAAAAATATTAAATTCTTCTATTAATCCTGCTTAGCAAACAAAAGTAGAAACAAAATTTCTTCAAACTCAAGGAAGATGGCACCCAACCTATTATTGAATCAAGATAAAAATACTAAATTCTTCTATTAATCCTGCTTAGCAAACATAAGTAGAAACAAAATTTCTTCAAACTCAAGGAAGATGGCCATTCCATCCATTTCTTTGTTGTGGAAATTTCATTGCCCTTGATTTTATAAGAAAATTACAATATTAAATTTAAACAAATTGTAAAATGAATCATCCAACAAATTTTTACATTACATGTTAAAAACATTAAAACAAAACAAGACAAAAAAGATTAAATTCCTAAATTTCAAAATCTACACAACCCATCACATTAAATAAAAAATCCTATTTCATTGCACCCTTACACATATCATCGACATACCCATTGCACACCAGTAAGGTGCAATTGCTAATTTATACTCATTCAAATTAGAAACACAAGAATAAGTTGATACATCTTGAACTTATTTAGAACACAATTCCTACTTCATTCTTTGTTTAATGTACTTCTAAAAGATTTTGAACATTTATAAATAGTATAATAAAAAACCATACTATCACCTTCAATAATAATATATTGTATCTTTTATTTTTTTAATTAGAAAAAATAACAAACTTAATTTACAATATGAATTTAATTTATATGAAAATTAATTCCATTAATTCAACAATCTATAAACTTGGGGCTTTCAATCCTATAATTCAGCTTTGCATAATACCCCACTAACCAAAAAATTTAAAAGACAAAATCTTGCCTGAATACTGCATTGCTCTAAGGTTAATAACTTGTTTTAAACATACAGGATCTCCCGGCCAATTGATCGGTATTCACTTTCATTGGCCTCTATCAATACCTTTTAGAGTCATCATCCAAGCTCAACAGAAGATTTTAAAGTATCTATCCCAAAGTTACAAGACTCGACGAGTCCCGAGCCGAACTAGGCTCGCCAAGGCAAACTGACCGGGCTCCAGGACTCGGCCGAGTCCTAGACAAGTCTGTAGGACTCGCCGAGTCCTTGGACTCAGAGGACTCATTGAGTCCCATGGCCTGGACTCGGTACATCCAACCACGTCGAAAAGCAAAATCTAATTTTTTTTAACTGATTTTAAGTTTTTTGTTGGTAACATGTTGCCATACGTGGTCATTTTTTGACTCTAGGGCAAGAGGATTTATACAAATATAACGTTTAAGTATAAGTGACTTCCAGGATGTTTGAGATAGGTTTCAACTTCATAAGAGTTAAAATGCAAATTCTAGATTTTTAAAAAATTCTAGACTTAGCCAAATTTCAAAATTCAGCATACCTTTAGCAGTGTTATCTCCAACAACCGCTCTTGGCTTTTTGAAGGCAAATTGAAGCTAGAACAAGGATTTTCTAATGATTCTAAGACCTAAAAAAGTCATTCCATCATTTGCAAAGACTTAGAAGAGAGGAAAAAGGCTTCGGAGAAGAATATAAGGGTTTTAAAAAATAGATTAGCAAATCGATTGGCTAGAGCGTGAGAAGACCCAGTGAAGGACCCTAAGGCTAAGAGTGATGGGTCTGAGGATGATGATGATTATGAGGATGAGGATGATGAGGATGCCACTGAGGTTGAGCCTCAGACACACGGACAAAAGATGGCTGCAAAATATTTCATGACCTATCTTAGGTGTACACGTAGGAAGACATAGGGCCTTAGTCTTGTAGGCTCTAGCTTTTATTTTGATATATGTTTTGAACTTTTCATTCCATGGATTTCATATTTCATGAATATTGTAGACTTTTATCAATGACACTATTTATATTTCAGATTTCTAAAGTGTTATTTAGTAACTAGTTTAACAGTTAACTTATTTCCTTCATAGATTCACATTTATACTTATCTGATGAATGTAAACTTGTTTATGTGTGCAAAGTAGCTTCTATTTATCTCAATTATTGTGGCTTTGATGTTAATTGACTGAATGATGCATGAAAAAAGTTTTAAATCCTTAAAAATCTTTGAATTTCTTGAGTTTTTCAATTTGCTCAGTCCCAATCCATGACCGAGCCCAAGTCCAAGTCCGAGCCCGAGTCCGAGCCCGAATCCAGCTTGCCGAATCCGAGACGAGTCTGAGTCTTGTAACACTGATCTATCCCATACAGTCGTTCAGTTAGCCTCTTCAGTATGCTTAAGGTTTCCAATTTTTCGCCTTCGTTGACTGACAGTATATACCCATTCTCTATTTTGCAAGAAGTTGGCATCCAGCTGAAATCTTTCGCACTGTATATTTGTTTTCGGCTGTTAACCACAATCGTATATATCCACTTTCCTCCTGCCCAACTGAGATCTATACTTTGTGAAGGTCTTCCTTCGACCTTGTACTTCGATCCATCATCTTCACCGTCAACCATAGCGCATAAGATGATTGCACTTAACGATGGCTGCGTTTTCTGTGATAATAACTGGAGAAAATTGTATGCTGCTTCTTCGTTGTGAAATTCCTTTACAACTTCACTTGCCGTTTTGGCTGCTCCTTTTGTTACAATTGTCAAATCCGACGACGATTCCTGAAATCACAGTACAACGGATACACAAAAAACCAGAAGATACAGAAGTAGTTTATTTAATAGCATAAACGACAAGTAATGACAAATCCAATTATATGCACTGAGTACCTGAAATGCAGCAATACGCGCTATTTCATCTACTTTTGGGAAGGATGCGGCTGATTTCCCCATTACAACTGTAAACTCTGACGGCAATTCCTGAAATCAAGGTTAATCGGAAACCGAAAGCAGAAGATTTAGATGTATTTTGTGTAATGGCAATAGAAAAAGTAAATAATAAGGAGTTCAATTATCTGTATCCAATACCTGCAACTCATTCACACAACTCGGCAAAGCACCATCTGAAAGAATCATATACTTCAATCCCTTCAAATACTTTAATCCTCTTATATTCTGCAGCTTCGGACAACACGTAATGGTAATGCTGTCCACCACAAGTAATTTTTCAATACCTGTTATATTTTGCAGCTCCTCACAACACGCAATCTTGATCCCCTCCAGCAATTCGGAATTACAAAGATTTGGCAACTCTTCTATCTCCCAACATCTCTCTACGGTTAAAACTTCAAGTTTGGGTAGAGCATCGGCCAATACTTTTGTCAACCTATCACATTGGATCAACTCTAAACATCCCAATGTTTCGACCCCTGATAAATTCACTTCGGTTAAATCTTCCATATGTTTAAGCTTAAGAGATTTGAGAGAGGGACCACTAATTGAGACCTTGGATGTGTGCCCTATATGAGACAGAGTTATGGCTTCGAGGCTAGGCTCGCTGCTAGGGCCTATAGCTATTTCCCCATTTATATACAAACCCGACAAACCCAATGTTTTCAGACAGTTAAGTTTTCTTACAGATTCTACAAAGGAATTCCATTCAATTACAATATCCTTCCTGCTTTCTCGAGACTCTACGTGTAGGACCAGACTTTCTAACTTTTCAAATATTCGTAACGAATCTGTAAATTCGTTCCAATTTCTCCGAACCATCGCCTTTTCCATCCAGCCACAGTTGGTAAACTTGCAAACCAGCTCTTTAAGCTTCAAGGGCTCTTTTAGTTGCCGGGTGGGGGCCTGGAATTTACAGTTATTTTGTTTCAAACTATTGTTTTTCAATGATAATGAATATGCGCAAAGTTATTTTGATAAAGAAGAAATAAATAGTAATACCTTCCACAAACTCCGGGGTAATCTTCCTCGGATCCTTAAACCCTCCAAGTTTTCCAGAGGAATCCATGAAGGAATGTTCTCGCTTCCATTAAGCTCAAGCCATTGTAGAGTAGTTGATGTATTCGAATTCCCACAAAAATATGTAATGGACTTGTCCGAAATGGACTCATCATAAATGGAATTGAAACATCTGTGGCGTTGCTTCTGAGCTTCTTCAAAGATGGCTTTGAATGACGTCGAGGCCTGCACTCAATTTCGAATAAAATATGTCTGCAGTTAGAGAAGGTTGGAAAAGTTAAAGCTAGACGTTCTTAAAAATTGAAAGTTATTAAAAAAAGAGCACTTCGCAAACACACCAGATGTTCAGAATCTAGAATACGCAACACCTGACTTTTCTGTCCATCATTTGCCATTTTCTGTCCATTGTTTGCCATTTCTTTTCCCAACTGTTGGAGGTGATTATGCATTCTGAAAACAACAGCAGGTGACTCTTCATCAGTAATTTCATTCCAACAATCTTGTTTTATCACCTCAACGAGACATTTTTCTCTCAGTATCTTAAGTGCATGTTCCACTTCCCACCCAGAAGCCTTCCATATTCTTATGGCTATACTTTGGTCTTTCTCTGTAAAAAAACATGCTATATCCATAAAAATTTGTTGTACCTCCTCTCCCAGTGAATCATAGCTTCTTTTAAGTCTAGTTTTAATTTCACTGGGTAATTCTTTCCTAAATTTTTCCAAATCTTCCTTGGAACGGCCTAAAACATCACCCAACACTTGAAGAGACAGGGGTAAGCCGCCACATTGTTTCACAAAGAACTCAACTAATTCCTCATTTCCTCTTTCATGATCTGGTTTATGGAATGCATGCCAACAGAGCAGCTGTCGGCTGTACACTTGATCCATTCCTTCAACCTTATAACGAACACCAACCCCTGCCTCTATTAGAACTCTCTCGTTGCGGGTTGTGATAATGACCAGACTATTTGAATTGAGGTTATCCACGGGCAATAAGGCATCTAACTGGCTCTTTTCTTCAACATCGTCTATAACTATAAGGAAACTCAGATTGGAGGTCTTTCCCAGACAACGCTTGATATATCTTATTCCTTCTTCTGTATTAGAAAATTTACTGAGATTTTGATAATAAAGGTCATTCAAGAGCTTACTCTGCAAAGAAGCCAAATCGCCATCCCGCACACCAAACAAAAAACATGATCGGGCGTACTTGGAATGCTTTCGACTGAACAATTCTGTTGCTAGACTGGTCTTGCCAGACCCTCCCATTCCAAGTAAGCCAATTTTATTATCATTCAAGCCACTTTTTTCCTGGCAGTACCTTTCGAAATCTTCCACAAGCTCATCAAGTCCCACTTTATATCTCGGAACGACAAGAGCATGTATCTTTTCCACCTCTTTCTTCGTGACGGACACTATGCTTTTACACAGCGAATCCGCATCACTGAAATTTATAAAGTAAAACAGAATTTTAATTAAAAAAAGATCTTAAAGGTCTCTTCCCAAATAAGATGCTAAACAGCAAAGGCTAATGAACTAGTTTTTGAAGGATAATGAATATTAATAATAATATATCTAGTTATTATTTATATATATAACAATGTACTTTAAGAATGAAATTGAGAATGTATACAATGAAATAATTTTTTGTTATGATCTTTTTTCAAATAAGATGTTAAATAGGTAAAGGCTGATAAATTATATGAACTAGGTTTAAACAAAAAGAATATTAAAATAATATATCTAACTATTTATATATACAACAATGTACTATAAGAATGAATACAATAAAATATTTTTTTATAATGACCTTTTTCTAAATAAGATGCTAAACAGCCAAAGGCTGATACACTATATGAACTAGCTTTAAACAATAATGAACATTAATAATAATATATTTAACTATTTATATATACAACAATGTACTATAAGAATTAAACTGAGAATAACTAGAATGAAATAATTTTTATAATGAGCTTTCCCCAAAAGATGCTAATCAGACAAAGGCTGATAGACTATATGAACTACCCTTGAACAATAATGAACATTAATAATAATATAGAATGAAACTGAAAGGAGCATTTGGAGACAGAAGCTGGAAAAGGAAGATCAATTAGTTCCATACCGTAGATGTACATCAAAATGCCGCAAAAACTTCGAGTACTTTAGACAAAAGCAAGGATGAGATGCCTAATTAGAATAATGAATGAGCTCTAGAAAGGAAGTGACGAAGATTATCTTTTGGTGAGCCTTCAGATATGTGATAACATAATCAGGATCTAAGTGGTGGACATGAGAGGTAGTCAAAATGTATTAGTATCCAAAATAATGGCCTCCACGGATGGGAGATGGGATCAAAAGTTGGGAATTTATTCAATGGAGATAAATCATCACCAATCAAGAAATAGTAGACATTAGATTTAAAATCCAATATAAAATATAAAATGAATTTAACATACTAAAATATTTTATTTATCTAAAATTTATTACATCTAATTGTCATTTATAAAAATTTACTAAAAAATACTAAAACCTAATTTAGAATCTCTTTCTAAAAACTTCTAATGCATATTTGACATTACTATTTCTATTTTCAGTTGCATCATTATCACACAAGACAAACCTTAAAAAGAGGATTAACTAGCACTTGCACCAACGAGGTGCAATGTTTACGCCGATAGAAACATATGCCATATCGTATTTGACAAGTAATTTTTATAGAATCAACCTATTATATAACATTTTTTTAAAAATGACATTAGATTGATAAATTTTAAAAAAATGACATTTAATTTTTTCCTCCTCCTCCTCCTCCTTCCACTTTGTTTTTCTCTTCTCCGTGTCTTTCTCCTCCTCCTCCTCCTCCATCTTCTTCTCCTCCTCTTCCTCTCTCACTCTTTGAATCTGCTCCCACTTGCCGACTTTTGCATATATGTTTGATAGATGAACATAAGTAACAATATTTGTAGGATCCAATTCATTAAGGTGGTTTGCTATATATACTCCTAACTCTATATTCTTGTCTTCTTTAGAGGCAGCAAGAAAACACATCCACACAACCAACCAAGAAGATTAACCATGAACAGATAATGATCTATTGTGGGTTTAATGTCATTGAAGTATTTGCAGCCCTTATCCTCTAAACCAGCATGGCTGGATGGTAACAAAACACAAGTGAAGCTTACGTGATCAGAGTACAAACCAGAGTTCTTCATTAGCTCAAAGAATTCGAGAGCAGGTTGGAAAATCCATTATATGCATATCCTACTATCATAACATTCTATAAGATCATATTTCTTCGAGGCATTTTGTCAAACAGTTCACGTACCTTCTGTATTCTTCCACATTTTGCATACATGTCTACCAGGGTACTCACAACAACATCTGACCAACATCCGCATTCATCCCCTATTCCAAAGCTACCAATTTGGCACAGGCTGGGAGGACGCTGGCGAAGGTTGTGGAGTCTAGACTTACACCAGCTACTTGCATTTGCTTGAAAGTTTGCAAGGCCTTTTGAACAAACCCATTTTTTGCATAACCTGCAAGCATTGCGGTCCATGAAATCACGTCCCTTTGAGGAATTTCTTTAAAAATCTGTAAAGCCTCATCAAGATCACCATTTTGTGCATACCCTGCAATCAATGAATTCCATAAAACCACGTCTTTGTGAGACATTCTGTCAAATAGTTCACGTGCCCAGTGTATTCTTCGACATTTTATATACATGTCTACTAATGCACTTACAACTATAACATCTGAAGAAAATTCACTCTGTTATGCTTCGATGGATATCTATACCCTATTCCAAAGCCCCAGTTTTGGCACAGGTTGGTATTATGCAGGGAAAAGTGAAATTATCAGGTTTGTTCGCACGTAGATTGCATTCATATATAAGGCACAATAATATTTTTTCTATATGCTTCAATCAAATGTAATCTCTGTGATGCCATGGAGATGGGATACGCACACATTGAGTGGGTTTTTAAACCTTCAAGTGAACGAACAGGCTGAAAGTGTATGACATTATATGCACATCTATCATAACATGTGAAGAGTAAAAATATAGACACGACACAAGAATTGTTTGAAATGTGATCTCTCGGAAGAATTAATGAATACGAGATATGATGAAAATGGCTTTTCAGACTAAGTGTATCGCCAAGATTCAATACCTCTTTCAGCATCCTGGATGTACACACAACAGATTTGAATGTGGATCGACATTAGAGACCAGATAAGTTTTTATCGGGTATTATAGCTTCTAATACCATGGCAAACGTATGAAAAAATATATAGTTTGCAATGAATGCAGAATCATGAAACGGATACAAGAGATACATGCACAGATTGAAATAATATGGTCTCTAGGAATGTCATGATTACTATAGGCAATGCACAAAATACACAAAACTTGTGTTGTTGGAAAGAATGTTAATGTTTTGTATAATGTCAAGTTTCACAAACTCTGCTAGCATTCAACCAGGTAAAAAAGAACCCTAAAATGGGATATGAATTTGCCGAGAGGTTTTTTTAAACTTTAAAATGTTATTGACAAGACATTCATTATGTGTCATTGAAAAGAAACATTTTCGACAAGACAATAGGAATCAGTGAGAGTTTAAAATGTCTCACCGATGAGTACAATTGGAGTTTTAAAATGGTGCACAGATGTGCACAATGGTGGTGAAGTATTTCGCAGGATATGCTGAACCAGCCGTTTCGTGGGGAGGCATACAGTTAGACGAATTCACTTCCCACTCTCCACTCCCCAAGTTGGCTGAAGAGTGGTAGTTTGTTAAGCAACTATCATTTCAAAAGTAATCAACAAAATAAAAACTAAAATTTCTGACTAACGGAAATTTGTTTGGAACGGAAAAAGTGACTGGTATTTTTTTCCAAATCAGACAATTCCGTCAATAGACGATGCCCACAATAAAAAGTCTATCGGCTTAACAAGGATTTAGAAACCTTAAGGGAGAATTGGAAAGGAGATTTCCTTCACCCTGATAGACAGAGAGAGTAGTAAAAAAATAGAACAAAGAAACTTAGTTTTATTGATGGCAAAAATAACATATTACATTGTCTCTGATTTATAGAGGACTCCACGTCACATAAACTTATACAACTAGAAGAACTCTGCAACTTAACATATATGTTCTACATGGAGAGAAGATAAGAGATGTGGAGAACGAGTCCAATCATATTAGGGAATGTGCAGAAAATAATCTTAAAAACTCGCTGGTTTGTAGGGAACAAACTTATCGCTTACAACAAACTACAGTTTGGTTTAACTGCATGTTTACGTGGACAATGGGAGAAATTAATTATTTCCAACACACCCTAGTTTTGGAGGAAGGGGAACTCAAGGAAGATAAAACGGCACCGAAGAAGAAATAGAAAGTCCTAAACTCAAGGAGGGGGAGAGCGGTAATGATTTATTGAGAAAGGGAGGAGAGACTATAATAGAGAACCCAATTGCACCATCTGAAGACGAACTGCAAGAAATTGCCCCCAGAAAATGGAATCCAAGGGGTGAAGGACACAACTCTCGACAACAGATCAAGACACTCAGGATCAGGAGTCTAGAGAAAATCCTTATATGTTTGTAGGAAAGAGCTTTTGGACCATTCTTGGATGAGATGGAGATGCTTTCAGACTTAGCTGATGATAGCGAAGCTGAAGAGGATGAAGATGATATCGTGGATGAAAGAACCTGGGAGCAAACTAAGTCAAAAATCAAGAAGCCAAATATTGTACAGAAAAGAAAGAGAGGGAAAAAAACAAACAAGAAGAAGCTGGAATTAGCAGGAGTTGTTAAGGGGCAGAAAATTTTTGAAATGGGAAAGAGATTTTCCTTCTTGAAAAAGGATAAAGGCCCTTACTTGGAATGCTCTAGGGGCATTAGTGCCCCTAACAAATGGCACTTGGTTAAGCAATAGCATGATCAAGCAAAGGTAGATCTAATTCTTTTGCAAGAGACAAAATGGAGTGTGAAGGAAAGTGAAAAAAGAATGAGGAAATGGAGGCAATAGAATGGTGGTTTTGTGGGTGCAATGGGTATTTCAAGTGGTTTGGGGGTGGTTTGAAATCCCTTCAACATCTTTGGAGATTGTATTGGAGGCAAAACTCATAACAGATAAATAATGTGGCTATTCCGAGGAAATGCAGTCATCTATGTAATAAATATATATGGTCCTACTCAAACAAGGGAAAAGAAGGATGTATGGTAGCAGGTGGGAAGAATTCTTGAAGGAATGAAAGATGAAATGGTGATTGAGGCTGGAGACTTCAATGCAACCTTTGACAACTTGGAGAAAAGGGGAGGCTTGGCCAACATTTCTCGTCCAGCTTGATTTTCAGCAGTTAATTGGGGTATCTGTCGCTAAGAGACATACAATGAAAAAAGGAATCTATAGTACAAATATTGTTGAAAGGCTGGGTAGGTTTTTGAATGTTGGTGACAGGGATAAGATTAATGTAACTTTGGAAGAAGAGATTTTACCCTTCACTAGATTGGATCATTTCCTTATCCAACTAAGTTTCTTACCAGACACCCTCCAAAGAGATTTTTAGAACTTGTGGTTTAGGGATGAGAAGCTAAGGACCTTTGTTGAAACCTGGTGGAATTAATTATCATTGGGCTATCACTCTCATCTCTTTTGCTTCTAGAAGAAGCTAAGCTATATAAAAAGTAAACTAAAGATTTGGAATAAAGAGCACTTCAAAAAGATTTTTGAAGAAAAGAAAAAAGTAGAATGTGCTATCTGAGTTAAATAAGAATGTAATACAATCATGAATGAATGTGGAGAACTTTGAGAAAGAAAATTAGTTAAAAAAGGCCCTTATGGAAATCTCAACTAGAGAGGAAATTGTTTGGAGAAAGAAATCTAAAGAAGCTTGGTTGAAAAATGGGGATAAAAATATTAAATTCTTTCATTGATCTTATAGCAAATAGAAGTAGAAACAAAATTTCTTCAAACTCAAGGAAGATGGCACCCAACCTATTACTCAATCAAAACTAAATGAGGAAGCTATAAACTTTTTTTTAGTCCCTTTTGAATAGAAATACTCAAATCAATGATAGAGAAAGATAGAAAATTATTAGTAGTATATCTCAACCCATAACAAAAGAAAAAATGAAAGGTTAATGAGGCCACTCACAGAATAGGAAGTAAGAAAGGTCACTTTCTAGCTATATTTGGATAAAGCCCCTAGCCTTGATGGTTTCCTTGTAGCCTTTATAAAAATCTAGGATATCATTAGCAATGACCTTTTGGTGTTTGAAGAATCCCAAAGGAAATAAACTCTATCAAGAGTTTTGAACAACACTCAACTAGCTCTAGTGCCAAAGATGAAGGATACAAAGGAAACAAGTGAATTTAGACCCATCCCACTATCCAATACAATCTACAAGATCATAACTAAGGTCATCACAAACAGACTTAAAGATGTCCTCTAAATAATATTTTTTTTCGAGCAAAGTAGTTTTGCTTTGGATAGGTTGATTGCTAAAAGAATCATTGTGGCCCATGAAGCCATTCATTCAGCTTGTAAAGCCAACATGATAGCTAAGTTAGACATTCTGAAATTCTATGATCAAGTAGATAGAAAATTCTTGAAGGATATTTTGAAGAAGTTTAACTTTGAGGAGAAATGAATTCAATGGTTGAGAAGTTGCATGAACACCCCTAAATTTTCAGCATTAGTTAATGGATCTCCCCAAGGTTTTTTAAGTCGGGGTCTATGGCAAGACAACCCGATCTCCCCATTCCTCTTCATAATAATGGTCGAGGCTTTAGGTAGAAGCATCAATATGGAAAAAGTTAATAGAAATTAGAAAGGTTTGACCGTTACTCTAGAGGTTGACGCAATCACTCATCAACAATTTGCAGACAACACTATGCTCTTTAGGGAGGCTAGCCATAGGGAAGAAAGAATAATAAGGTCCCATTTGGGTATATGCACAAAGATGGGGAACCAAAAAGGTGCCACTTTTCTTTTTGGTCCCCCATCGACCATAGTGTGTATGCACTAAAGCGCGTGCACCCTATAGCTTGGGCAATTCAAACCATAGCGCGTGGGCCCTATAGGGCGCATGCGCTTTGTAAAATATATTTGCAAAACATCATAAAGTGTTTTCTGTGTTTGGGAAAGCCCATTTTTCTTTCCACAAACCTATGTTTGCAGTGAAAGAGGGCTTCCCAAGCACGTACGCAAAATCCTTTTGCTTTTTCATTTCATTCATCCATCAATTTGCATAAAGAATGGCTCCACGATGTCGTCAAGCCCAATCCGAAAGAAGATGTAAGTGTTTTTATAGCCCATGCCTCTTATTTGTATTGAAATTTCAGTTTTGAAGCAATTTGTTTTGTTAAAAATTAATTTTCTTAGATTTAATGTGTAATTAAGATTTTAAAATCTAGTTTTTTTAATTGCTAGGAAGAAATGATCTCCTTGAACAAAACCCTCAACCAAACCCTCCATCTCCTCATGAAGAAATGAATGAAGAAAATAACCAAGAAAATGAACCTCAACCGCCTCCACCAATCAAGAAATCTCCTCTTGGAACACAAGAAAATTTGATCAACCAAATTGAAAGAGGGAAAAAAGAATTAGAATCTTTAATTAGGAGGTTAAAAGATTCTATTGCTACAAATCCTGGAAGGGAAAGACTTGCAAAATCATTCGAATCAATATTTGACCCACGTAGGCTCGGTTAGTGGGCAACTTAATTTATGACATGATAAAAGAGAAGAACAAAAAAAATATTATGCAAATAAATTATCATATGAGGACATAAAAAAAAAAAAAATCACAAAAGATGACATTTGCAAACTCTTTAAAAAACCAGGGGACAATGATACTCTTAGAACTACAACAAGGATGTTCCCAATTCATTGATGCTTGAATGAAGACATTAAAAATAACTTTTGGGAGAGATGGTGGATGGTCTTTGATTCCCCTCCCTGTAACAATCATGAGGTTCCTATATATTTCTTGAGGAAACTCTATTGCAAGTTTGTACTCAAGGAGGTGCCAAATTATTTTGACTTTCTAGATTCTCAGGTTAGAGGAGGGGGGTCATCATTAGATAGAGCAGGGGCACATCGTGACCCTAATACACCTAGGGTTCCTATTGGCAAGTCATGGGTGGATCATATTAGTATTCCTTTTATTGTGAAGGAACATGTAGAGGTGGACACATTAGGCACAATTAGTGCTCTGACAAAGACTCTCATTTAGTGTGCCACTCATTTAGTTGAGGGTGACCATGGTCAATCTTTGAGGGGGCATATTTATCGGTCATGTGGATCTTTGTGCACATTTGGTACTACCGAGAGAGAGGAAGAGGATCGTGGAATGATAACTGATGATTTTCTAAATATGACATTTGGCATTGACACACAGATAAATATTTCCAAGTTCATTAAATTTCTTTGATCATATTTCATTTATAAAATAATAACTAATTAATTTAGTATCTCTTGATTATGATCAAAATTCAAGGCAAGAGTGTCAGTGGTGGTGGTAGTGGCAATGATCCTCTTGCCCCCTTCTACACATCATTGTCAAGTCCACAAGTATGTATTGAATAAAACATTTTAATTAATATATTTGATTATTATTTAATTATATGAATGATTGTATCATAGCTTATTATGCATGTGCATTAGTTCACTGGTGGACCATCGACATTCACAACAGACAACGAAGGGCATCGTACCACTTTCCTTGGGGTATCTTTATTTGCATGTTAATTTGATTTACTTGATTATATTTAATTAATAAATGAATGAATAACTAAACTACTAGACAAATTATGATCAAAATCCAGAGGCAAAGTGGTCATTGCAGTGATCACATGCTTTCAACTGTCTTTGTGACATCATCATTGAGTCCATAGGTATATATATGTAATAATGCATTATAATTAACATGTCAATAGTACGTTCTTATATGAATGGTTGTCTTATAAATTGCCATGTACATGTGCACTAGCTAAATGTTGGAGCTTCAACATCAACACCATACACCGAAGGAAGTGGTGGAACCTTCAAGGAGGTATCATTTATTCATTAGTAGGGTTGTAAAAAATATATGTAATCTTGATAACTACATAATACTTTTGTTGTTTCATTTTTAGTTATTGACATCAGAGACTCCTCCTTCTATTCATGATACTTTGGATTGTGGAGTAGCTGCAGTAGTAGCTAGTTCTGAAGCACTGACTGAGGTATGACATAGATCACTTAATTTGTATTGAATTTTATAATGATATTCACGTATGTATTTTAATTATTATTTTGATCATTTTTGTAGGGACTTGTTACTCTAGATCATCAGCATGCGCCTTCAATGGATGAACATTGTGACTATTTTCTAGCGGTAAGCAAATATTCTATTTTATGTCATTGCATAATTTAATTTTGATGTATATTAGTTATTGATGCTTAAATTTTTTTTTATCAGCTCGAGCTGCAGAAGAGTCTAGACAGGAGAACTAGTGAGCGCACTCAGAAGACTACAACTGACGCAGTCAAGTATGGAGGATCCAATTAAGGACTGTCCAAACTTGCAACCAAACACTAACACGACTGAATAACACAACACCACATAGATACATGAATCAAAAATCATCTTTATTCAGAGATAACCGAGCTTACAAGCAACATGCCGAGCTGTAAGGCCTTCTCAGTTACAGCCAAATACATCAAAATATAACAAGATTCAACTATCCTCTAGCTAGTCCAGCTCTGTAACTAGTAGGAGCACTAAGGCAGATCTAAACTTGAGCACGCAAGCCACCAAGCAATCTCCTTATTCCTAAGCAATCAAGCTACTAACTCTGCTATTAAAAACTATCAAAAATCAATCTGATCTTCAAGATCTCACTGGATCTTTTCCACAACTTCACTTATCTAATTCTCCATATCTGCCCCCTAAACAACTACCCAAACACCCTATTAAATACTCATCCTCAACCACAAGTCGGCTAGATGAAACAATTAACTCCTATGAGTAAATATTAAATGCCAAACATCAGGCGGCTCTCAAATAGCCTTACAATAATCAAATTCTCCATGTTGGCCTTCAGTGGTCATCAAATCCACAAAGAAGAATGCAACACGCCAGATCTAGGTCCCCACACATCCAATGGTCAATCCATAACTCAAGGAGCGCGACCCAAATTAAATGCACCAGTCAGCCAGGCCGATTCACCAAAATAAACTAGTCGGTAAACAAGAACACTGAGCGCCAGAGAAACAACCGAGAAACTCTAGACCGATCGGTAACTGAGCACCGAGTAAGGAATACACTAAGTCACCAAGTCCGTCAATGAAGCCAAGCAGACTTCCGACCGAGAACCATCACTGAGTGACCTCCAACCACCGAGCTCCATTGGTGAAGCCAAACAAGCTACAACCGAGAACTAACATCAAAGACCAGGAAACTCCAGTCTTCTATTGAGCTACCACAGAAATCCAAAACAAAGAACAAACTTATTTTTGGTTGATACAGGATTGCCACCCACCCTAGGATGCTCCTACATCAGACACTCCAAGTGCGAAAAGATCTTTTCATAGGCTTGAAGAACATCTTCCAGGATTCAACACATAAACCCCGAACTGGTTCTTCACATACATATCCTCCAACTTCTCAGCTTGCATACTCTTCCACTTTTGTTTCCTTTGTCTCTTCAAGTCCTTCCTTGACAATGCACAGGTCGGTTCTCCATACTAATCACTAACCCTTTTAGGATCTTTCAACTCAACTCAACTACCAAAGCTCAGATTCCTCCTACCGAGTGTTGTATCCAGCAAAGGCATCAGGGAAAACTTCCTGTCATCCTTCTCAATAGTAAACACATTCTTGACACAATCATACATAGCTCTGCAATCATACTACCAAGGTCTACCAAGCAATATGTGATAACTATTCATCTCCACAATATCATACAACACTTGATCCTTATACTGGCCAATCTGAAAATCAACAAGACATTGCTCCCTAACTTCTAGAGCATGAACATCTTGCAACCAGCCAATCCTATAAGGATAAGGATGTCTCATTCTCTTCAAACCAAGTTTATGAACCATCTCCGCAACTACAAGGTTATCAGTACTATCACTGTCAACAATTACATTACAAAGTTTACCTCCAGACTTGCACAGAGTCCTAAACAAATTACTCCTCTGACAAGGTTTCAATAGACGCTTACCAAATAGTACTCATCGAGCTAGCAAGTTCTCTCCTCCCTATTCGGGTGCCTTCACCAAGTCCTCGGCCTCATTCACCACAATAGTTCTTCGATCACCAACCTTCTTCTGTGTGCACTCAAAAGAACGGTGTTCTTCTTCACCATAGTTATAACAAGTACCCTTAAATCCACCATGGTGTTCTTCTCCTCAATTCAACAAGTTTCGGTTCATCTTCCACAGTCAGTTTATCTTTCACCGAGTGATCAATCTTTTCCTTCCCTCAGGAATTACCATTTTGTCTCCTCTTCAACTTATCTTCTGCCTTCAGAGCATACTGATAAGCATCTTCAACAAAATCAATCTTCAACATACCAAGCTCATCCTGAATATTGAATCTCAAACCATTCACATACCGAGCTACCTTTCCTTACCAAGTTCTCTGTGTCCAGACTGAATAGTAAGTTTGTAGAACTCCTCGGTATAGTCTTCAACAGTCAAATCTTTCTGCTTCAGATTCTGCAACTTCTTAAACAAGTCAAGCTCATAGTCAGCAGGTATGAACTCAGCTTTCAATTTAGTCACCATCAACCTCCACTGATTGATCTTCATTTCACCTTCATCTTCTCTTTCTCTCTGCAATTCTTTCCACCAAAGTGCAACATGTCCCTTTAACTTTGTCTGAGCCAGCCTCACTCAAAGAGCTTCTTCAATTTCTTCAATCTCAAAGAAGTCTTCTAACTCACCAATCCAATCAATCAAGTCCTTGGGTTTCAAAGTACCAGAGAAGTTAGAAACTTCCATTTGGTAACTAGTACTTAACCAAGTACCAAATCTCTACAACCGACCAGTTCTGTCTCTCCAATCATCACCAGTACATCAAGTAGCCTCAAAGTCATCAACAGCTTCCTCATAACCATCATCGGTACCAACATTCCTCGGCATACCAATGATAGCCCTCATAAGTTCATTCTTCATCAGCTCCATCTCAGATTTGAAATCCGATCTGACTTTTTAAGAAATCCTCGCTTCCACAGCATCAGAGAGATCTTCAATCGCCCTAGGGTCCAATCTTCTCGAAGGCATCTCCAAAGAATTTTGAAAACCCTCTGCAGCAAACCTCAAACCAGAGTATCATAACCCGCGGCGAGTCAGGCGAGTTATCTTGACTCGCGGGCTGAGCAAGGGCTCCCAGGTTTTCATGACCCGGCCAAGTCACCTGGCGGGTCATGGCCTTGACTCGCATGACTCGCCGAGTCATGCGGGTCAAGCCATGACTCGCCGAGTCTGAGGCTCGTGACCCACACCTCGGTAGGCCCAAGCTGGCCTTTAAAAAATATAAAAAATCTTAACCTTTTTTTAACTTTCTTTTGCATATTTCTTTTGTTATTTTCCCTAAAAGGCATTGTAGTTGATTTGTAGGAGAAGAAGAGAGAAAAAGAGAGAGAGGAAGGAAAAAAAGAAGCCAAAGGGTTGCAACCAGCCGGGAAGAAGACTTAGAAGAGCATCAAGGAGTCCACAAAATCGGATTGGGGAAGCATTGAGAGCATCAAGGAGCTCATAGCAGCTGTTCTCAACTCATTTGAAAGAGGTAAGTGTTAAATTTTTAGATTTTGTTTATTTTTTCTTGCATGTTTATGGTTTTTTTTATGGTTTTCCATTGTTTTTAGAGTTTTTTTTGAAGTTTTAATTTTATTGCAGCGGCATTCCAATTTGAAAAAATAAATTCTTCCCATTGTTCCCAATGCCTCTAAAGTGTCCATGTTGGAAATATGCCGAAGAGTTTCCCGGTAGACAAAAAAACCAAATAAAATGCACCTTTTGTAAAGAAATTTTTCATGGTGGCATCAATAGGCTTAAATACCATATTGTTGGCATACGTGGCAATGATGTTGACCCATGTCTTAAGGCAAATCCCAAGGCAACTTATTTTTGTTATGTCCAATTAGAAAAATATGTTGAAGAGAAGGAAACTAGAAAGAGGCAATGAGAAGAGATAAATGTTATTGGCTCCCATTCTTCATCCACACCTGCATCCGCATCCACATTCGCATCTGTAGGCTGTGTTGGAGAGGGATCTACCAAGCCTCCCTTTTATCCTAGTGCTAGTGCTTCTACTGCTACTCCTTCAAGTGGCAAAATTACCCTTGGCCCTAGAGTTCGAAAATCATCAAGGTTGGATAGTTTTTTTGAGCCACGCACTAGTCCGGGTGCACAACCCTCACTTGAGAGCATGGGTTGGAACAAGGAGGTCCATGATGCTGCCCAAAAATAAATTTGCAAGTTTTGGTTCTTTTGCAACATTCCATTTATTGCTGCCAGGTAATTCTCTTTTATTTGTTTTCTAAGTTTCTTCAAGTGTAAAATTAAATTTTAATTTTTATAGTTTGAAGTTGAACTATGCTTTGTCTAATTATTAATCATAATCTATTTGTAACAGGTCTCCTTATTGGCAAGGTATGATAGATTCTATAACCATTTGTGGGGCGGGATTTAAAGCCCCTACTGATTCTGAGTTAAGTGGCCCCCTCTTGTTAGACATGGTTAATGATATGCAACTTGAGCTAGAGGACCACAAGAAATCTTGGAAGCAAAATGGTTGCACCATCATGACAGATGGTTGGACGGACAGGAGGAATAGGAGACTCCTAAATTTTCTTGTTTCCAACATAGGTGTTTGTTCATAACTTCATTGAATTCTACTTCCCCAAATGCATTGAATAATTTAATTTTGATTTTGAATTTTTTATTGATCCATGATAATTGATAATTATTTTTCTTTATATTCAGGAACCACCATGTTCTTGAAGTCTATCGATGCTTCCTCACATGTGAAGAATGCCACATACTTATGTGAGGCTATTGAGGAAGTTATACTTGAGGTGGGAGAAGAAAATGTGGTGCAAGTGGTGACTGATAATGCAACAAGTTATGTTGCTGCAGGTAAACTTATAAGTTATAACTTTTTAAGTTTGGATGGAGAGGCATCTATGAATTTATTTAAGATTTTCTTAACACTTCTAAATTTCTAATTAATTTAAAATTGCTACAGGTAAACTTTTGATGGAGAGGCACCCGAAAACTTTTTGGTCTCCATGTGCAGTCCATTGCCTTGACCTCATGTTAGAGGATATTGGCAAGATTGAATGGATCAAATCATGTGTTGATAAGGCCAAAACTATTTGCAAGTTTATCTATAATCATGCATTGGTCCTTAGCCTGATGAAAAAATACACAGGGAAAAGGGAGTTGGCTCATCCTGGTGTCACAAGATTTGCCTCCAATTTCCTCACACTGAAATCCTTGCTCAAATCACGCGACAATTTGAGACGCATGTTTGTTGGTGAGGAGTGGACTACCTCATCCTATTCTACGAGCACTGTGGGTAGGGAAGTGGAAAATTATATGTTTGATGAGCCAAGTTTTTGGACCCCTTGTAACGAGATCATGGAGGTAAAAATATTTATGTTTTGTTTGCAATTTTTTTTATTTTTAATTTTTAATGCACACTTGTCACTTGACTATTTTTTTTTTACATTATATGTAGGTCACTGAGCCCCTCGTAGTTCTCCTACGAGTTGTTGATGGGGAGAAGCCCTCTATGGGCTACTTATATGAGGGCATTGATAGGGCCAAGGAGGCCATTAGATCCAGGTATAAAGGAGTTGCAGATAAGTATGGCCCCCTTTGGGAAATCATTGATAGGAGATGGCAAAACCAACTTCATAGGCCCATCCATGCAGCAGCTTATTTCCTCAATCCAGCATATCATTTCCTTGATAGCTTCAAGGCAGATGAGGAGGTTCTTAATGGCCTATATACAGTGATGCAAAAGATATCTACCTGTACCACATCTATAGTGCAAGAGATAGATGCATATAGTCGTCTACAAGGGCCGATTTTTGGAAGCACGATGTGCAAAGAGTCTAGGACAACATTGCAGCTAGGTAGAAATATTAATATATGTTAAACTTAAACTTAACTCTTAAGTTTATGGCTTATGCATTTTGATTTTATAATATATCCTTAAAATTGGAACTTGGAAATAACATTGATTTTTTTTTTCCTTATTTTAGATAGATGGTGGCATATGTTTGGGCCTTCAACCCCAAACCTTCAAAAACTTGCCATCCACATTTTGAGTCAGCCATGCAGCGCTTCTGGATGTGAGCGCAATTGGTCCATGTTTGAGCACATCTACTCGAAGAGGTAGAATAGACTGTCTGTGGAGAAGTTGAACAATCTTGTCTTTGTTCATTACAACCTCCATCTTAGGACCAGATAGATTTTGGATCCAGAGTCCGAGTGGCTCACTGAGTCTACCGATCCTATCTTCACTGAGGAGGACCATGAGTGGATTGACCAGGCAGACAGAGAGGCTGAGGCTGTGGCTATGGCAGAGGAGGAGGATAGAGCACGATCAGCTGCTCGTGGAGTTGATGTTGATCAGAGTGGCACCTCACAGGCACAGACTATGGCTTGTCAGTCATCCAGAACCTACCTCAGACGCATTTGTAGGAGGCAGACAGACTACTTTGAGGATGAGGCTGACTTAGAGTAGTAGAGCTTGAGGCTTGAGCCATAGACCTATTTTTGTTGTTTACACTTTACAACTTTACACATATGTTTGGGAACATTTGATCATGATGTCATGGATTTTATATACATTTGACAACATTTATATTTTATATTTTATAATTCTGCATATCTATGTTTTCTATTTCCTTCAGCTGCCTACAATTTACGTTTGTACTTATGTGATGGATGTATGTTTAATATTTATGCATTTGATCAAATTAGATTCTATTTGATGATGTTATAGTGTTTTTAAGCTTTATTCAATAATGGGTGCTTGAAACAAGTTTTAAATTTTAAAAAAACTCTGGTTTTTTTTTTTGCCGAGTCATAGCCGAGTCGTTACTGAGTCATCAAGTCACAGGTCAAGTCGGCCTTGCTAAGTCGAGCCGAGTCTGAGTTATGATTCTTTGCCTCAAACCAACCGCCTTGTGGCAACCTTCAAACTGTCTGCAAGTCAGATCGCAACTTGCTACCTTGCACAAATAGTCAAACAAGATCCCACAAGCAATGGAACACAGATCTGCAAACTCAGATCTCTTCTCCTTCACCTGGAATGAATCAACAAGCTTTTCAGTCTTTTGCCCAACAAGACCAACTCTGCTCTGATACCACTTGACGCAGTCAAGTGTGTAGGATCCAATTAAGGACTATCCAAACTTGCAGCCAAACACTAACACAACAAAATAACACAACACCACATAGATACATGAATCAAAAATCATCTTTATTCAGAGATAACTGAGCTAACAAGAAACATGTCGAGTTGTAAGGCCTTCTCAGTTACGGCCAAATACATCAGAATATAACAAGATTCAACTATGCTCTAACTAGTCCAGCTATGCAACAACTAGTAAGAGCACTAATGAAGATCTAAACTTGAGCTCGCAACCCACCAAGCAATCTCCTTATTCCTAAGAAATCAAGCTACTAGCTCTGCTATTACAAACTATCAAAAATCAATTTGATCTTCAAGATCTCGCAAGATCTTTTCCACAACTTCACTTATCTGATTCTCCAAATCTCCCCCCTAAGTAACTACCCAAACACCCTATTAAATACTCATCCTTAGCCACAAGTCGATTGGATGAAACAATTAACTCCTATGAATAAATATTAAATACCAAATATCAATCAACTCTCAAATAGCCTTACAATAATCAAATTCTCCATGTCAGCCTTCAACGTTCATCAAATCCGCATAGAAGAATGCAACACACCAGATCTAGGTCCCCACACATCCAACGGTCAATCCATAACTTGAGGAGTGTGACCCAAATTAAATGCACCAGTCGGCCATGCCAATTCACCAAAATAAACCAGTCGATAAACAAGAACATCGAGCACCAGAGAAACAACCGAGCAACTCCAGACCGGTCGGTAACTGAGCACCTAGCAAGGAATACACCGAGTCACCGAGTCCATCTGTGAAGCCAAGCAGACTTCTGACCGAGAACCATCACCGAGTGACCTCCAACCACCGAGCTCCATCGGTGAAGCCAAACAAGCTACAACTGAGAACTAACATCAAAGACCAGGAAACTCCAGTCTTCTACCGAGCTACCACAGAAATCCAAAACAAAGAACAAACTTATTTTTGGTTGATACAGGATTGCCAGCCACCCTAGGATACTTCTGCATCAACAACATCCATTGCATCTCCATCGACGTGATGATCAAAGATAGCTCAAGATTTGTTTTCTTCCCCTGGTGGGAAATGACTAGATTAGGGATATAGATTGTATGCCTATATAACATTAGTGGACATATTTTTTGTATATTGTATAAGTGATACATTGTACATCCATTTGGCTTTGAGGAAGCCAATTTAACTTTATTGGATATATTTGATGTATGACATTATTGGGCATATATATTTGGCTTCATGCCCTACAAATATATATATTATGTTTTAGGTATGCAATTCATGTGTTTGGTGTATTGATGTATACTAATTCATGCTTATGTGGATGTCTAGTTATGCTTTGTAAATTTCCTATGAAATAGATCTAATTAGAAGAATATTCCATCAATTTGATTCTATGACACTTCTAGATATGAAAGTCCCAAATTGGTCTTAAAAACCCCTATAAACTAGGGCTCTCTCAATGTATGACCTCCGAACACCATACCAACCAAATGAAAGTTGTTCCACCATTCTTATACCATCCTTAGATAGATTCAATCATAAAATGACCACCTCCAAGGGCTTGATTCAATCATAAAATGACCACCACCATTCTTATACCATCCTCAGATGGATTCAATCATAAGGGAGAGAGATAGAGACAAAGACAGAGAGGGTGATGAGAGAGAGAGAGAGAGAGGGTGATGAGAGATAGAGAGAGAGGCACACACTCTCTCTCTCTCTCTCTCTTTGGCACCTTATTACTATTTCTCTCTCACTATTGAAATCTATGACTTAAATAGGAGGCACACGCCCTATGGAAGTCATAGATTACAATAGTGCACACGCCCTATAGGGCGCACGTGCTTTGCAAGACATTGGAATTTACCAATCCTAATGCTTGGATTTTCCTTGGAGATCCAACCCAAAGGCTTGGAGGATACAAATAGGTCTGAGATGTGTTTTCGAACAGACATACAAAAAAATGACATATTGTTCTGTGTGCTCCTTGTCAGGTTTACTTATGGTTCAATAACGTAAAAAACAAATGATGTGATATTGTAGATCTCTCTGTTAGCTATCTAAGCATATAATTTATTTTGAATTTTGATTATGTTAAGTTTTTCATCTCTAATTTCTTGTGTGTATGTCCATTTTTTGTAAAAAACCAACGTACAGTATTTTGGGCATAGATTTTGGCTCGTTCATCAAATTTTGCAACAAGTTACGTTTTTAGAAACTAGACTCCATTCTACACACTTTTTTTTTAAAAAAAAAGAAAATTTAATTTTTGATTAGTTTTAAATGATTTTTATGGGGAGCACACATAAATTTCACATTTTCAGGATGTGTGCACTTTGTAAATTCATAAAAAAGTATACATTTGTCAAAAAATTAGCAAAAAAATTTGGGATAAACTACATGGTGTTAGCTAACTTCTCACTAGAGAGGTTAAAATTTTTTTAAAAAAAAGTTAACATTTTAGGGGGAGCACACCAGACGCTATGTTATGTTTTTTCACAAAAAACAAGACCACTTTTTGTGCTCCCCCTTTTTGAGGGTCTTAATCTGCACCATTTTCAAAATAAATTAGTAGTTTAGGAACTAGATTTAGAGTATTACAACTCTTGTTCTTGTCGCATCTTAAAATTTTGAGTCTAACTATCTTCAATTTCTTGTTGAAGTTTATAGTCTGCTGATTTCAGGAAAAAAGTGGCATCTTATACCCCCTTTTTGGTCCCCCATCTTTGTGCACTTACCCATTTAGAGTACTATTATAGAGCCTTGGGGCATAATATAAACTAGGGGAAATCAAAGTTTTGTATTATAAACACCCAATTGGGACTTCAAAGAGAGATTATGAGGATTCTAGATCTTTAAATTGTTGATTTTCTAGGAAAATTTCTAGGTGTCCCTTTATCTCCTAGCATCAATAAAAATTCTTATTGGGATCCATTGATAGAGAGTTGTAGGAAGAGATTGGATGGATGGATGGGGAAATAGTTGTCTTTGGCTAGTAGATTGATGAATGCAACTTTGACTATGTTATTTGGCATCTCGACCTACTTTGTCATGTATGCAACTTCCTAAAGCAGTTGATGAATTAATAAATAAAGTTATCTAAAAACTCTTTTGGAGTGGTACAAATGACCTAAAGAAGTTCCTGTTGGTGGCATGGGATAAAGTTTGCACTACAAAGGATGCAAAGGGAATTGGGATTTGAAACCTTGCTATTATGAACCTGGAAATGGGGACAAAGTTGTTTTGGAGAATTCACACACAAGGATATCAAAACTAGGTTAAATCCTATCGGTTAAGAGATTTGTCTTTCCAAAATAGTAAACAAATTGACTCTCTTTGCCCAGATATGAATACAAAATGCTAACAAATAATTAGAGAAATTTCTTATTGGATTAGCAAATTTCCTCTAAATTTTAGAGGTACAACTCCCTCTTGTAATGTGATTAGGTTTTTCAGGATGCACTTTTAACTAGATGTTGCCCCATTTTTTCACTCATAAGAAAAATTGTTCTAAGTTGGGTTCTTCATCCTTAAAATTTCCTCTTTTGGTTCACATCTTTCAGTTTGTCAGGATTTAAGAATGCTGCTAGAACCATCGTCGGAGTCCAACTCGGTCAGTGGAACTACCTTTTCTCCAGTCTTCCCATAACCTTCTTTAGTTGGTCTTATCTCTTGCTACGTCCAAGTCCAAGTCAAGTTGTATTGAGTTTATGTCCTTATTGGAATCAAGCTTTGGAGTTAATAGTTGGTGCTAAAATGATCATTGAAACCCGATAAAGGAAATAGACCCAGGGAAAGATCAAAGGAAGTTTAAAAAGTACATAAAGAAAATCTTGTTCTAGAACAGCCTTTAGAATCCAATGAGTTAAATGGAACTTAACAAATACAAAGGAAAAACAACCCATGTAGAAATTCCAATATGACTTTCAGAGTCTGGCAAAGTGACAGGAACAAATCAATCAATGAAACAAAGAGTCAACATGAAAGGAAAAGATAAAAAGTAAAGAAAGCAGAGAGGTTCTAGTTCATCAGAACTCGAAGCTTGAACTAGAAGAGTGAAATCAAATAAAATGACTATCACTCAAAGTTGAGAAAGGAGTGAAAGGGATTGAAAATGTGAGAAACAAATAGTAGATAAATAAACTAATTGACAAAAACGCAAACACAAGATTTATCCTGGTTCACCACAAATTGTGGCTGCGTCCACGCTGCAGAGTATTCTATTAATTCCCAAAAGTTCTTTACAAATGAGCAAGAGCAACAAATATAAAGGCTCCAGATTATTACATAATGAAGAGTCTTCAGGAATGAAGAGTCATAATAAAAGACATAATAAAAGTTATTATGTCCGTTGGCCTTCACTCCTTATCAAACTCCCACCTGAAGGACAACCATGCTGCAACTGATCACCCAATACCTTGCTGAAGTGTTGACTTATCTTTTCTTCACAAGGCCAAGAGAAGTCCTTGCACAATCAAACTTCTCTTTGGAAACAACCTTGGTGAATATATCTACCAAATTGATCTTAGTATCGATCTTGACAACTTCCAACTTTCCTTCTTCAACTACATGACGAACAAAGTGAGCATGTGCATCTATGTGCTTAGAGCGATGTTGTGAAGAGTGATTATGAGCCATGAAGATAGCACTGCAGCTGTCACAAAATAGTTTATACTCATTTTGATGCACTTTCAAGTCACCAAACAACCGCTGAAGCCAAATCATTTCCCTTGCACCTTCGGAAAGAGCTAAGTATTCAGCCTCAGCTGAAGAAAGAGCAATGCAATGCTGCAACCTTGAAGCCCAACTGATGGTAGCTCCAGCAAACGTGAAGGTATATCCACTGGTAGACCTTCATTTGTCCAAGTCTCTGGCATGATCAAAATCAGTGTAACCTTGCAGCTAAACCTGATTTCCTCCAAAGCATAATGCATAATCTGAAGTTCCTTTTAGATACCTTAGTATCCACTTAACAGCTTCCCAATGAGCTTTCTCGGGATTGCTCATGAATCTACTCACAACTCCCACCGCATGAGCAATGTCAGGGCGAGTAGAAACTATTGCATACATGATGCTGCCCATTGCAAATTTATATGGAATTTTCTCCATGAAGTCCTTTTCTTCTTGTGTTTTAGGACATAATTCAGAACTTAAGTGGAAGTGACCAGGAAGAGGAAGAGGAGTAACTTTAGCATCAGCCATGCCAAACCTCTCAACAACTTTATCAATGTATTGTTTTTGAGATAATGTAATTTCCTTCTTCCTGTCTCTTGTGATCGTCATGCCAAGAATCTTCTTGGCTGCTCCTAAGTCCTTCATGTTAAACTTTCTTGCCAATTTCTCCTTTAACTCATTGACTATTGTTTTGTTTGTGCTAGCCACTAACATATCATCAACATAAAGAAGGAGAATGATGAATTCACCATTAGGAAGTCTCTTGAAGTAGACACATGGGTCTGATTCACATCTTGTGAAATTGTTTTCAGCCATGAAGCAATCAAATTTTATATACCACTGTCTTGGAGCTTGTTTGAGGCCATACAAACTCTGATTTAACTTGCAATAAAGGTGCCCTTGTCCCTTCTTGACAAATCCTTGAGGCTGCTCCATATATAGCTCTTCTTCTACATCACCATGTAGGAATGCAGTCTTCACATCAAGCTGTTCCAACTCAAGATCCCATGCTGCTGCTAATCCCAAGACTATTCAGATAGTTGTCATTTTGACAACTGGTGAGAAGATCTCATTAAAGTCTATCCCCTTTTCTTGATCAAACCCTTTTACCACCAATCTGGCCTTGAAGCATTTTCTTCCTTCATCTTCTTCTTTTATTCGGTATACCCACTTGTTTCTAAGTGGTCTTCAATCTGGGGGAAGAGATACCAAGTCCTAGGTTTGATTTTTGAGTAAAGAGTCCATCTCCTCATGCATCGTTGTTTTCCATTTATCACTATTAGCATCTTTGAGAGCAGCTTTAAAAGTTGATGGTTCTGCAAATTCTGAGACAAGAATAGAAGGTTTTGTTTCTTCAGCGAAGAATAGTTCATAATCTGAGTATTTGGTTGGCATTTTTCTTTGTTTGGTGGATCTTCTTAATTGAGGTTTAATGCCTTCTGTTTGATCCTGGACTAGTTCAAATGGAGAGCCAGAAGTGGTGGCTCTAGGATGTTTGATTCCTTGTTTAAGGCCCTGTTTATCTCCCTGCATAAGAGGTAGAGAAGGCGTGATGCCTTCACCAAAGGCTCTACCTGTAACTTCCCCCATTCCTTGTTTGACAATTCTCCCCTATTGTAAACTATCATCAATGATTTTCTTGGCGTGAATGCCAGGGATGTTGTCCCTGCTGTGACTAGTCTCCTGAGAGATCTCTTTGTCATATTGAGGATCTTCCCTACCATGAGTATTGTCTTCTATTCGGTGACTATACTCTTCTCTATCGTGTTGTGCATTAACCCTGTCGAGTTTTGTATTATCCTGCCTATCATGATAACCATGAGTGGTCTCCCTGCTGGTAGTGTGGGGAGATTGTTCTCTACCATGGCTTTGGAGAGACTTATGGAGACTATCAACACCTTGTTCTCTGTCGTGAAGTGTGTTGGGACTGTGAGACATGTGACTTGGATTGTCCCTGTCGTAATTTGGATTATCGAGAGGGAGTTGGGACTGTCGATAAAAACATTCTTGCTGGAGACTATCGTGAGGGAGTTGGGGGTTGTCGTGTTCTTGCTGGAAACTATCATGCTTGCCGTGAGATATTGCTTCTATGTCGTAAGCTATTTTATTCTAGCTATGTGCTCTGTCACTCCTATTGTGAGGTGAGGCACTTTTACTCCTGTCGCGAATGCCAATGTTATTGCCCCTTTCTTCACAACTGCCATGGATGTGTTCTTCACTGCAGTGTAGTGGCAAGGGACTATGGTTTTGGTGCTGGAGACTCCCGCAAGTTTCATGAAGGCCACTATCTGTTGGTTCTCCTCTCTCGTGAACAATTTTGTGAGTGCTAAGAAAATTTTCCCTTGTGCCATGAGTGCCTTCCCAGTTGGCGTGAGCAAGAGATGTAGAATCAAAGCCATTTTGAGTGCCACCATATGAATGCCAATTAAGAAAATTTTCATTCATCAAGCTTTCTGATGAAGAACTTTGAGACTGCTAAGGCATTGAGGGTAGAACAGAGATTGGGGAATTTCTTGTGGGATTAACATGTGAGTAGATGGGAGAATTCTGATTTCCATTATTCATCATGTCAAATAGTGGAATGTATTCTTTCATAGGAGTTTCATCTTTAGAATGAGGAAATATATTCTCATTAAAAACTACATCTCTGCTCCTTATAATTTTCTTATCAGTTAAGCTCCAAAGTCTGAAGCCAAACTGTTCTTCCCCATATCCAATGAATATGAAAGGCTGTGATTTAGGATCCAATTTATTTTGCTTCTCTGTAGGGACATGTATAAAAGCTTGACAACCAAAGACTTTAAGATGAGAGTATGAAACTCTTCTTCCTTTCCATTCCTCTTCCAGAATTTCAAAGTTCAACCTTGATGAGGGACTTTGATTTATCAAATAGACCATTGTATTGCATGCTTCAGCCCGAAACTCTTTTGCCAAACCTGCATTGGAAAGCATATAGCGAGCTTTCTCAAGGATTGTTCTATTAAGCCTTTCTGCTGCCCCATTTTCTTGAGGGGTGTAGGGGACAACTTTCACCCTACAAATACCATTATCTACACAATAGTTATCAAATTCTAGTGAACAAAAATCCCCTCCATTATCCATTTTCAAGCATTTAATCTTGTGGCCTCTTTGGTTTTCAACAAGAGCTTTAAAAACTTTAAATTTAGAAAAGACTTCTGATTTATTTGCCATCATTTATATCCAAACTTTCCTAGTACAATCATCAAGGAAAGTAACAAAATATTTAGCACTTCCTAAGGAGCTTACCTCGGTAGGACCAAAGACATCCGAGTGTACAAGCTCCAATGGTTTTGCCTTCATGTCATGCCCATCTTTCAAGAAGCTGACCCGCTTTTGCTTGCCGTAGAGACAATGTTCACA
Source organism: Chamaecyparis obtusa (assembly GCA_027943335.1). Lineage (NCBI taxonomy): Eukaryota > Viridiplantae > Streptophyta > Pinopsida > Cupressales > Cupressaceae > Chamaecyparis > Chamaecyparis obtusa. Next base: position 178,635 of record BSBK01011392.1, read on the forward strand.
AAACTCCAAGTGTTTTGATTGGAGACCTGGTAGTTGATCCCTCTTGATCATTAACTCTAGGCCTTTCTTGCCTATGTGACCTAATCTTTGATGCCAAAGTGCCGCATCGTTGCCTATAATTGTCATAGCAACTCCCACCTCATTGATTGATTTCATAATGTAGAGGCTACTGGTCTTCTCTCCTTTTGCAATAGCCAATGAACCTTTGACTATTTTCCATGTATCTGTGAGTTCTATTTTAAATCCTTGGATGTATAGTTGGTTGACTGAAATTAAATTCCTCTTTAATTGAGGAACATGTCTAACATCTTTGAGCAGCAATTTTGCTCCACCTTCTAGATGCAAAACAACTTCACCTTTCCCAATGATTTTACATGCTTTATTGTCACCCAAAAATACTTCTCCAAATTTGCCTTCTTGATAATTTTTAAAATAATCCATGCATGAAGTGGCATGGAAGGAGGCTCTGGAATCTATCACCCAAGAATTTGATTTTGAGTCGCTTGTAAAAAGAACTAGAGCAACTTTATCTGCTTCATAGGCTGTATTAGCTTCACTATTCCTCACTTTTTCTTGTGCTTTCTTGAAAGATCTGCAATTTCATTTTGAGTGACCTGGTTTGCCACAAAACCAACACTCTCCATTTCTTCCTCTTGACTTTGATCGATTGGGTGATCTTGATTTTCTTTGATTGTAGTTGTAATTATTATTGCCTCTATGATGGCTTCTTCCCCTTCTTTCAATGCTGACCATGGTAAGAGCATCATCAGATGGGGTGTCTTTGTTACTTCTTCTCATAACTTCACTAAGTAAAGTAGCAACCACTTCATCGTAGACCAACTTCTTTGAGGAATTAGAAGTGCTAACAGCTGTAACTACGGGATCCCAATTGTCGGGTAAAGAACATAACAAGATGATGGCTTTGGCTTCGTCATCTTGAGTCATACCAACCAAGGTTTCTTGGCATAATAAAGTATTCAAATCATTTACATGATTTGACATCATAGTCCCTTCCTTCATTTTCAGCTTGTAGAGTTTCTTCATAATGAAGATTTTATTCGTAGCCAATGTCGTTTCATACATGCTCTGAAGTTTGTCCCAGACTTCTTTTGTTGTCTTTTCGTTGAAGACATTAAACAAGACATTTTGTGACAGCGAAAGAAAAATTGATGCCATTGCTTTATCATCAATTTTCTTCCAATCTTCATCTGACATCGCTGCTGGTTTACTGGATTTTCCATCTATTGCAATTGCAAAATTTTGCTTGATCAGCAAGGAACACATCTACACTTTCCATAGGCTGAAGTTCTTGCTTGTGAATTTCTCCACTTTCGAATCCTCCATCTCTCTGGAAATTCAACCTAGATTTCCAATCAGAACAACCTATGCTCTGATACCAATTGAAAGGGATTGAAAATGTGAGAAACAAACAACAGATAAATAAACTAATTGACAAAACACAAACACAAGATTTATCCTGGTTCACCACAAATTGTGGCTACGTCCATTAATGAAGAGTCATAATAAAAGACATAATAAAAGTTATTATGTTCTTTACAAATGAGCAGGAGCAACAAATATAAAGGCTCTAGATTATTACATAATGAAGAGTCTTCAGAAATGAAGAGTCATAATAAAAGACATAATAAAAGTTATTATGTTCGTTGTCCTTCACTCCTTAACAAGGAGAAGAGCAGAGATAAAAGGGACTTCAAGAACAAGTGTTAGAATATGAAGCTAGAATTGGAACTCGAATGAAAAGAAGTGAGCTAAAGTTATATCGCCATTTGAAAGTTCCACTTGTCATCATCATTTCTGACAATTTTTTAAAAAGGGTGGTTGTTTCAAATCAAGAAAGTTGATGTGTCTTGAGGCCAAAAACTAGATGGAGCATTAAATTCTGTAAAGACTAGCATTAAAGGTGCTATAGAAGGTAATTAAATAGTTTTTAATGAGGTTTGAGAGTGCATTTTTTCAATCATTCTATGGAGATAAAAGTTGGAAATGATGGTGAAGCTAGGGCATCAAAGTCTTTTGTTTACAACTAACGACAGTCAAATTTTAGTGAGTTAATCTACTCTACACTATTATTCCTATTTAAATTTTAGGCGAGCTATAGAGTTGTTATTGTTTGATATAATCATGAAGTTCAAGCACCCTAGATACGATCATTTGAATGGGTTGGGATCTTCATTGAGTGAAATTTATGACACAAAGTTGGGCCATGTAAACTTGAGAGAATTCTAGGGTAGAGTAAGACAACTAGACATATATCTAGGCACACAAAAATTAGTTGAGAGTGGATTACTGGAAGTTGTTGGTTTCCTGATTTTCGTCTAGTGTGTCGATTTGGTGATGGAATACATAAATAGGTATAATCCCAACATCGGGAAGATTAAAACCTAAGATGTAAAATTCCTTATCACCCTGGATATGGAGACTATACAGAGCTTTTTTCCAAATACTTGTAAGGGAAGCATATGCCTGTTGGGATTTCACCTTTTCCTAAACTAATTCTAGATAGAAAAGGGCTTTATATAGGACAGGGATTGCAAGGAATTCATTCTTCTCAACTAGGAAAGGGCAATCGAAACTACTCAAAACCATCTCCAATACATCTATTAAAGGTGAAATTGCAGACGTAAATATTTTATTGCATAGGCTCAGAGGAGATGAGGATACAATTTTCTTGGATGAATGGATGCTTTTCTTTGTCCAAATGATATGTGCTAAGTCAAGCTACCTAGATTGGGCTGAATTTTAAGTGATCGAATATGTCATTTGATAAAAGAATTCAAACTTAATCAGTTTTTCTATATGTCCACTTATCTGATTTATGACCTAGCATGTATGCAAATTTGGTTGGGCTTGGAACACATACAAGAATTTGATGAAAATGTTCAAATTTATGATTTTTGCACTAGCTTGCGGCTGCAAAACAGCAATGCAAATTTTCATAGAGTGGACGATGCCTTCACTATGGAGTTTCTGTGAGAGATACAATGATGCCTAGAGAGAAAAATTTCTCAAAAAGCTAAAGCACTAATTAAAACTTATGGAAGTTACTTTATCCAATTTCCCACCTTCACATATATGAGTGGGTTCTTTTGATGACTTCTCGTGGAAGCTACCTCATTACACAGATGACAAGATTATAATGGTGGAGTTATGTAGATAGATATGCGAGGTGAACAAGAGGTGTGCAGAGAGACACAAAGCAAGTATAGCTTTCTCCATTTCATTGGGAGTTTACACATTCTCTTCCTCCTCCAACACCATAAAGTATGGCACAAAAACATACAATGTCTTGAGGGGACATTTTGATTCTAGTAATTATGTTAGTGATAACTTGCAATTGGGACCTTCATATCGTCATGTTCTTACCACATCATGTTCTTACCATAGAGGATTTCTGGGCAGATTGTATTAAGGATTTTAAAGTAAGGTCATGGTCTAGATTGAGCATAAGCCAAATGAAGGCCTTCCACCTCCAATTTGATGCTCAAGGAATCACAGAGGATGGTTCAGATGTTGTGGATCCTCAATACTATGCTAGGGTGTAAGGTACTCCACTAGAGCCCATCAATTGGGATGCACCAGAATTTGATAACTTGGATGTCAGGACTACCTCCATTTTGAGAAGAACTCAGAAGTGGTTAGAAAGGATGAGAGGGGGAGCACAGGACACAAATCCATCTGGCACTCTCGTAGCATCAACATAGAGTTCGGTAGCCCTATCTATCTAGGTTGCTCTCACTTCCAACATTCCAGTGATTGATCTGTTTGGAGCTCCTAGAGGAGGATAGGTGATGGACAACCTCCAAAGAAGCCCTCTGTAATTATTCCCACTTATGGAGTAGGGCCTCTACCAAACATAGATCTTACAATAGACAACACGACCCCTGAACGACCATAGCATAGCTCAAGAGTAGCTAGCTAGAATTCTGCAATAATGTTCACTCAGTCATGTGAGGATAAGGGGATTGCACTTGCACAAAAAACTCAATAGCCCACCATGGAATGAGGCAAGATGCCAAAGCTCCCTTTTTCAGCACAGACTCCCAGCTCAACCACTCCTATCAAGAGAGTGCTCACCTTCTCACCAAATACTTTTAAAGCAGTTTCCCAGGTGCTTGCAACTCCTACATGGATACAAGAGAGTCTAAATAAGAAGAGGAAGAGGGAGGTAGAGAAGTGCCCACCAAAGGATGCTATTACACAAATTCTGCAAAATGCCCCCACTCTAAAAACCAAGAAGTTGAAGATATCTTTTCGTTTGGTAGAAGACGAACAAACATGGCACGTCTTCCTAGAGTTAGCTTAGCCAACAAAATTTTTTGCCACAACCATATCTCATCCTCCAACACCACTAAGTGCTAAGCTACCAAGTATGATCTCCTTTACCTCCCCAAACGAACAACATTTACAATACCCAAACAACATGTAAGCCCTTGTAAAAAAGAAGATCAAACTCAAAATCATTCCAAAACTAGGAACCATCTCAAACATCTCCTAAACTCAAATACACAAGGAGATAAATCTACCAAGTAGACAAAGAGTGGGGAGTGAGAATGCTCCTCCAAATATACCAAGTCACAATGAGTCTTCTTCAAGAGAAATCTCCTCTAGGTCTATAATGAACTCCTGTCCATCATAGGTGCAGGCTCCTTAGTCTTCTTGCTGAAACCTCCAAAGGGAAACTATCTCAACAAATATTCTCTAAACCCAAGAGAATAGTAGCCTCACCCAAGCCTCTTAGTTTTCAATAGCACCTCCATGGTCAATCCACCAATGTACTTGATACCAAGAGCACTAACAAAAACAATGTCAAAACTCTTGTTGTGTGTTTGCAATATCTGGGAACACAATATGACAAGTTGATCTAACTTCTCCACAAATCAAAAAATCATGCTCCAAAGAGAAAAACCTGTCAAGAGAATCTGTATCATGCCAACACTTTGGTCCACCATGACACAATAAGAAACATCTTCATATCACATGAATGTAACTATCTCATGACATCAAAACTCTCACTACCACAAACTCTCATATAACTCAAGTTTCAATTGCTCCATAACCTACAAAATTAGGGCCAAATCCGACATCTCCTCATAAGCTTTGAGAAGCTCCCATTAGTCCATTACAATCTACCCCTAACCTCCCACTAGTCCATTGCAATCTACCCCTAACCTGAACATTCTATTATGAATCTTGATCAACGCCCTTCACGAATACTTCATCTAAGCAACTTCACAAAACCATGGCACTTGTGAGGGATTCTTTAGTACTCATGAAAACAATAACCACCCGCCCTAATATGCCAACACACGCCCCTAATTTGCCATTGCTACCGTGTGTAAATTCCTCCTCTATTCTTTCAAGTCTCCTCCCGCCTAACATTGATTTCAAAACTTCATGTGATCATCGGTTGCTATAGAAAACACATCAGATTTCAAAGTAGAGTGGTATTACTACAATCACAACATTCCTTGAGAAAACACCAACAACTTCTTTAGGAGTTTTAGGAATGCCTCTGTTTTTCCCCTTTCTGTGTATCCCACAATAATTATGATTCTTTCCTTCACTAGAGTGGCTTCACCCATGCACTGCAACTTTTTTCTCTTTTTACAGTGATGCCTCTTCTCTTTTCTTTTTAACGTAGCTCCATTATCATCTACATGCAGCCCTATTTTTCTGCCTACTTTTCTGGCTACTTTTCCGGCTAATATTTTCCGACTATTTTTTTGGTCGACATTTTGTAACCAATTCTAACCTTAAAGCAACAAAAGCTTGTATAAAATGGCTTAGGGTTAGGGATTTGATAATGATGTATGGTTTTAGTACTTGCAACAAGATTGAGCTGTAAGGGATTACAAATTGTAATCAGGTTGTAATCACTAGATAATAAAATATTGGACTCGTTGTTGGTGGACATAGCCCAGGGATTGGGTGAACCATGTTAAATCTTTGTGTCTTGTGCTCTCTTCTGTGTGGTTTATTATTTTCTGATATTGGTTATATTTGCATGAACTGTTATTTATGTCTTGTTAATCCTAACAACAGACCCATTGTAATTGAATTTCTGATAATAAGAAGGTTGATCTTACATATCTCTTGATTGTTCTTTGTTGTTTCCATTGTGTGACTCTTGTTGCACAACTTGGACAGATCTCTTTAAGGTCCCTCCTACCATGATTGTGCCATTTAGCATGGCCAATAATTGAAAAGTGTGCATTATATTCTAGTATTTGGGTCATCTTGCAATCTAACACAGCTTGGGAGATTTAGAAAGAGAGAAACAAGATAGTGTTTCAAGAGACTCAGATGGATTGGAAAGTGTTGGTAAAGAAGATTGAGTTGTTAATGATAAAAGTAATCAATACTATAGTGGGGGCAAATCTGAAGAAATGCTCTTTCTCACTATGAGATGCTGATCTAACAAAGATTTTCAGAGGGATTGCAATCCCTCCAATTAATAGGGCTCATAAGGTTAATCTTTCCTTGATAAGATTGTGGTAAAATGGAAAGCTTTGGATGATGGGTGGGTTAAAATCAACTTTGATGGTGCCTAGAGGAGTAATTTATGGTTGAGTGGTGATGGTTGTGTGGAACAAAATCATGAAGGGGTTGTTCTAGGATAAAAATAGGTCTCTTTAGTGATAACTATAAACAATGACATTGAAATCAAAGCCATGTTGATTGGGATGAAACTTGGAATAAAATTGAGAGTAGATAAACAACATTTGGAAGGTGATTCCCTCCTTAAAATCAACATGATTAGATGAAGATTTACACTAAACTAGAAGCTCCAAAAAATGGTTTGATGAGATATGGAGACTTGTAAGTCTAGTGGTTATATCAGGCATTGATAGGTCGATCTTTTTTTGTTGCAACGACAACCACACTTGTAACATAACGGTCCTTGATAGATAAAGTTTGAGGTTTGAGATAGAGAGTGAAGAGAGTGTCAGAGTTGTGATGATTAGAAGCAAGCGCACTATACAAGATTCGTCAAACTCATCAAGGTTGCATATTTTCCTAAAGGACCATGTAAACTATAGTGCCAACTATGTTTACAAAGCTAGGGTCTAGTAAACAAGAAAGTAGTTTTTTTATTTGGTTGGTTACGTTGGGGTTCTAGTTAATAGTTCTATATATTGGGTAACTCCATTTCATTTAAGGAGCCTATTAATTTAAGTGGTATAGATATTATGGTATAGTCTTAGTCCTCCAATTTTTTCTCTTAAAGGCTTATATTGTCAATATTTTATAGTCAATATAGTAGTAAAAAGTATTGATATGTACCATACGCTCTATGTCATATATCTATAATTAACATATATTAGGAGTAACCCCATAGTTGCTTTGGCCCATCCAAATATATTAATATATTATTTTAATATTAAACAATAAATTATTATTCAATGAATAAGGATATCTTTTTAAAAATGGGTTTAATGCTTTTAAAAAATATTTATTTATGAATTTAAAAATTCTAAAAATTAATAATTTTTATTAATAAAATTATAAAATTATAAATTACATATATTAATATTATAAATTATACATGAAAATAAGAATAGTCATTGCTTATTTTTTCCTTTAAGATATTTTTAAAAAAGCCTTTGTTTCATCAATCACCTATTTGACAATGTCAATCAACAAAATAAACTTATTTCTCTTTAGAGCTCATGATTTTGAATTCGCTAGTGTTTTTGGATTTGAGAAATGAGTTGTGGCTTCAAATTTCCTTTACATGTGAACTTTATGTAATTTGTTATAACATTTTCAAATTTGCCTAAAAATTAGCATCAATGATGAAAAAAGTTTTGAAAAGATAATTTTGACATAGATGCATTATGGTGAAATTTTCTTTTAAGAGTAGCAAAATTTAGCTAAAATGTGATTTCAAAGGCTATGAAATCAAGGTAGCATTTGCTTCAACTTATGAGATTTAGATAGTTTTCTTACCTTCAATGTTATCAAATATAGCTAAACTTGGAAGAATTTTTCTTGCAATATGATATGTCGTGAAGTTTACATTCTTATTTAGTAATTGTCTAAAATCTATTTTGATTGTAATAGCATATAATTGGAAAAAAATTTACTATTGTAAAATTTGACTAACATTCACCTTCAGCATTGTGAAACTCACCTATAAGTTGCTTTCATATATCATAAAATTTAGGTGGAATGTCATTTAAATTAGCTTTCAAAATTGAAAGGTTTTTGAAATTTTGATTCCACATCATAAATTTTACCAAGTTTAGTTGAATTTTGCTTTCATCTTGTCAAATTTATTTGAAAAGTGTTTTCTTCCATTGTGAAATCTAGCTAGAATTTTGAAGAAATATGCTTTCAATGTTATAAAATAAATTAATCTTTTACAGTGACTTATGAACATTCACATAAACATCATCTATCATTGGACCTTTTTGTACCTCATAGTTTATCTATTCATGGTTAAAATTTCCAAATGCAATCTGCTAAGAAATGTCATCATCAACTAATATAAAATTTTCTTTTTTTTTAAATAATCTCCAAGTTTGCTTTTCAATGACCATTTTTCTTATATGAAATAATGTTTTTAAATCAAAATTATTGAAATTATTGAAATGTAAGATCACTTATTTATGAATTTTGTTTATGTATATTACATTTTAAAATTTTGTTTGGTTTTCTTTGAATTAGTGTGAAGGATCTATTAAATCATTTAGATTCAAAGTAGTTATAATCAATGATTTTAAATTGTTTAAAAACAAACCAAATACTTAACTTTAGAAGATGATGAGTTCAATACTTCACTTTTGACTATTTATTTTTTTATTTTTAAAAACAATCTTATATAAACTTTTATTTGATAAATCTTATTTTGTGTTTATTTACTATTGTCAATAATAAATTCGATAATTTATTATTATTTATGAACAAGCTTTTTGAAAAAAAATAACTTAAAACTCTAGAAAAAATTATATGAATGGAAAAGCATATGACGATGACTTACTCATTCTGTCCGCTGAGTTGGTAGCCCGTGATCCATGAAAGATTCTGTAGACATTCTTTCCACTGTTGAATGACGTGGTTAGGGTATCCCTTTTCTTCATGTTTTCTAAATGCAACCGCAAATTCATTTTTGATGTCGCGTAAGTCTGAAGGCTGAACATGGTAAAACAGGGGAATAATTATAGCATTGGTTTGGAACATCAAAGCTAGCTCAGCTAAGCGCGAAGCAGATCCTGCATATCTCGGTGATAAGATGGCTATGTGCACTCTGGCATAAGATATGGCATTCTTTATGAGGGAAGAAATTGAGTCTCCCTTTTTAAGCTCTTGAGAATCTAGAAATGCCCGGATCCCAGCTTTCTGTAGAGAATGGTAAAGCTGCCGAGCCAGATCTGTTCCAACGTCTAGGCCTCGATAGTTGATGAATACATCATACTGTTTTACAGACAAGGAGGATTTTAACTTTTTGTTGGGAGGTTCAAGTTCCAAAAATGGATCGCGTTCCTGCTCTCCTCGACCAGATGACGAAGTGGAGGCCACCAACTGAAAATTGAAGCTCTGCCCAAAAAGAAAATAAATAAATCAAGAACGGAAACACAAGAAAGCGTAGGGTGACTGGTATTGTTAGAAACACCCTCTAGATGAAAACAAGCATTTCAGTGCTTCAATAGATAACAAGTATTGCAATACGAATAACAGATAAAAAGTGTTCACGTAGGCTGTGCTTACATGTTATTACCCACCAGGAAAAAGGGTGAAACCATTCGCCAAAGTCAATGAAGACAGAATTCCTTGGCCGTGGTTAAACGTTATTGCAGAGAATGTTTTGAATTTGTGACAAGGAATAGTCCCTAAAGTTGGTCGAAGCTAATCTAATTAAATAAAATTTGTAATCAAAGGAGATGTAATAGTTTTGGGTTGTAATTTATATAAAAATGTGTTCGGAAGGTTACGGTCAATAATAATCTATTCATAATATCAGATTTCTACATTTCATTTTTAATAATGTATGCGTTTTTGGATTTGATTGTGTGTAGTTTTTAGATCAATCAAATTTAGAATCGCATACATTATTAATAATCTATTCATCCATATTTTTAAATTAGATAAATATTTTTATAAAAACGTAGAGATAAAAAAGACAGCAGTTGTATTCACGGATCAGATAAAAATTTAGTAGTCTTTCTCTCATATATTTAAACAACCAGCAACCACCACCATTGGTAACACGAAAATATATTTTTTATAGACAAAGATTGAAATAAAGTTTAACTGAATGATGGAAAAAATGAGAAGCGGTTTTTTTTCTGTTATACCTTAAATGTTCTACTATGACAAATATTTGGTAATTATAAATTAATTAAAAAATAAAACTAATTAATTAAAACTTGAAATATAATAAATATAATTTTTTTAATTAATTAATAATTACTATAATAGTTCAGTTGTTCTTGCTGTAAACATCACATAGTAACGACTGATTTTTCGATAAAAAGTGTTAACTAGGCAAAGTTGACTCATATTTGCAAGCTTAATTTTTTCCCTTAGTATATGATGTTTTAATGGCCAGTTTGGGTGCTTGCATGGACAATGGTATCTTTATCTGTGTTGGCAAGTTCTGCTCGAGTCTCACTGCCGTCAACTCAATGTTGCCTCCACGCAAGATTTATAAATCTTATAAACGGAAAAAAGCTCAGAAAACAGGGCATACAAAAACAGAGAGTTAAAACACATAAAGAAAGATTTTAACATAAACACACAATCTTAATCTTTATTTTAATCTTTATTGATATTCTAGCTCCCAATCGAGGATTACTTTTTATAGAGCGTATAGCTCCCTTGCATAAACTATGACAATACAGCTAAATATAGGTTTTAACAAATAAGCATGAAATTCATGCATTGTTCGGTGCCTTTGATTGCTGGAGTTTCAAAAAATTTAACTAGAATTTCAACAATAATTATTACAGATCTACTGTTAGAAGTAACTAACTAAAACTTAAAGACAAATACTATCGCATATCAATGATCATGAAATTAACTAAATCTAGGGCCCCGCGGTAACGGTGAGAACTATGCATGGCGGTGGTAAACTGGGGATGCATCGAACCGAGATTCCGAGCATCAGTTCTCTACAAGATTTTGTTAATTGCATGCATAGTTTTAGTTGTTTGGTAGTCAATCTATATTTACATCTTAGTCTATAAGTTGTGTGAACAATACATGTAAAATGCATGAGTGTTATCTACCAATGCAAGATGTAACCATTCAGTCAGCGGCAGAAAGCTATTGCTAAATTAAAGACTCTGAACTCTATTTATGCTTTTGCCAGAATGCTAATTCTATGCAGGCGAGAATAAAGTGTAGAAAAGACCTCTTCAGTGAATAGTTGAGTAAATAAGCTTTGCAGTATGTGAAGGACTTTCCTTTCCTCGCCTTTCTTCACTCCCATAAAAAACGCCTTCTCTACATAACAATCTGATGAATCTGATGGCATCCAGGAGTCATATTTTGAGAGCCTTTCTTCATTGACAGCACACATGTATATCCACTCTTCACCATAGCTGGAGAGTTCTATTTCTTTCAGCTGACGATTCCCTTCAAAGATAGTCCCATTACAAACGTCTCTCTGCATCAAAACATATCCCCCCCGAAGCATAGCGCAAAAGATGAATGCACTGAGCGACTTTTGGGTTTTTGTATGGAACGAATGGATCATCTCCTCTACTTGTTTCCTACTCGGCTTCTCATCCTCTGTTTCACAGAAACCATCCGCCATAAGCAATGTGTTGCCAATTTTATCAGCATTTAAAAATGGCATGGGCGATGAGTCTTCATCTTCATTTACGATTAAATCTGACATGGCCGGTCTTCCCACCAGAATTGTAAGCTCCCACGGCAATCTCTGAAATTATAGTACTCTCACTAAATTATTTTCAGCAGTATATATGGGAAATTGTTAACAAAACATTCAGAAATACGTTGTACAGATGCAACCGTTACAAGAAATGGCAAAAGAAAAACTGAATCGAAAGAAAATAATAGACAAGCTAATGAGAAAATACACATATCTGTGTTTAATACCTGCAACTTCTCAACGCAAATTATAGAAGGAGCATCTGAAATAATCATCTCCTTCAGTCCTTTCAGTTCTTCTATACCCCTTATATTTTGCAGCTCCGGACATGCAGCAATGATAATGCTCTCCAAGTGTATTAAAGATTCAATGCCTTGTATGTTTTGCAGCCTTGGACAATTCCCAATGAAGATTCTCTTCAACCCTCTCAATTCTTTAAAACAAATTGCACCCTGCAGCTGTGGACACTCTTCTATCCAGATTCTCTTCAATCCCTTCAATTGTTCAATAGCTTTTATATTCTTCAGCACTTGACAATCTGCAATCCAGATCCTCTTCAACCCCTTCAATCTTTCAATAGATGATATATCCTGCAGGTTCTCACACCCGTTAATATAGATCCTCTTGAGACAGCAGAAACGCCCAAAATTTGGAAACTCACTCATATTATGGCACCAATCTATGCGGAACATTTCAAGCTGCACCAGATCATTGCACAATACTTTTCTTAAGTTTACACAATGGAGCAACTGCAAATATTCCAGTTTGTTTACCCCTGTTAAATCCACTTCAATTAAATCATCCATGTCATACAGCTTAAGAGATTTAAGGCTGGGACACAACTGTCCACTTATTGAGACCATCCTTATGTTTCTTCCACTATACAGAGCTATGGCTTCAAGGCTTCTCATAGGAAACTGATCTTCATCACTTGTCTCTCCCCTATTACTCAAAGTGAATTCTCCTTCTATAACCTCAGAGTCTTCTAACTCATCATCAGTTGTCTTTCCCCTGTAGCTCAAAGTGGATTCCCCTTCTAGAGATATGGATTGCAGAGTTAAAGTTTTCAGATTGGTGAGTTTTCTTACTGATTTTAGCAAGCAATTCCATTCAAAGATTTGAATTCCATGCCAAAATTGTAGGTACAGATCTTCAAGATGTTTTAACATTCCAATCAAACTCACCAGCTCGTTTAAAGCCGTCCCAAACTTCCAGTCTGTTGAAATACAACATAGCTCTTTCACCTTGAGTGGAACCTGGAATTTACAATCACTTCGGTTCAAACTATTATTTTTGAATGGTAAAAAGTCTTACAAGAACGAACTATTAGTGGATTCTACTAAAAGTTGGTTTTTGATCAAGAAAAAGCATATACCTGGTTATTCCCTTGCCACAATCTCGAAGGTGATACTCCTTCAAGTCTTAAAGACTGCAAATTTTGTAGAGGAATCCACTCAGGAATATCCTGTCTGGAATCACGGGTAAATTTATATTGAAGCCATTGCAAATCAGTTGATGTCTTTGAAATCTCCAGAAGATATGTCAGGTGGAGAGAATAATCATTAAAATATCTGAAATTCTTTCCTTCGGCTGCCGTAATAATGCTTTGCATTTCAGTCTGCATTTAAATTTCTATAGAGTTAGAAAAAAAATGTTAATTATAAGTTAAATAAAACATTTTGAGCATGAAATTAAGGATACAAAAAAGTAAAAACACATACAGCATCTGTAGGACGCCACAGCCGACAAGGATTGCTCATTTCATTCTCTGCCATATCTCTGCCCAAGTCGCGGAGGTGGCCATGCATTCTCAAAACAAATCTTTTTTCCACAGTATCCCTCCAAGTCCCATCAACAAAAAGTTGCAGTTCAACGAGGCACTTGTCTTTGAGAGTCTGAAGTGCATGTTCAGCTCTCCACTTGGAAGCCTTCCATATACTCATGGCCTCGCTCACATCTCTCCCAATGAAAAAGCACGCTATATCCATAAAGATCTGTTTTTGATCCTCTTGCAGAGCATCATAGCTTATTTTAAGTATTTGTTTTATGTCTTCGGCTGGTCTTGCTTTAACAGCATCTAGTTGCAACTTCCAATAAGACTTGTCACTGCCAAAAACATGCCCGCCCAGTACTCGAAGAGCAAGAGGTAAACCTCCACACGCTTTTACAAAGCTGTCTACCAAATTTTTAAATCCACTCTTACAAGATTGCCTATGAAAGGCATGCCAACAGAAGAGCTCTTTGCTATGCTGTGGATTCATTTCTTTCATCTTATAGCGGATTCTTACTACTGCCTGAATAAGAAGCCTCTCGTCACGGGTTGTGACAATCACCAAACTGTTGGGATTAAGGGCATCCATGGGTACTAGGGCATCTAACTGCTTCTGATGATCAGCATCGTCTATAACTATAAGGAAACTTGATTCGCGGTTCCTTTGAAGGTTATCCTGGATCACGGCAATTCCATCTTGTATACTAGGTAATGAATGATGATTTTCAGAAAACAGATCTATGAGAAGCTTACTTTGCAGAGAAGTAAGCGCACCTTTGACATCATTTTCCCGCACATCAAACAGAATAGTTGATCCGCTGAATCCTGAATGTTTGCGATTGAACAAATCTTTGGCGAGAGTGGTCTTGCCAGACCCTCCCTTTCCAAAGATGCCAATTACTTTGTCTCTCATCTCCCCATTTCTCTGGCAATGACTCTGAAAATCTTTCACAAGCTCATCGAGTCCGACAGCATATTTTGCAACTTCGAGAGGAATTTTTCTCTTTCCCTTCTCTTTAACGACCGCGGACACGACTTCGCAACACAGCTTATTCAGATCGCTGAAAATGCGAAAAGCAGAAACAAAAATTGAATTTGAAAAGGTCTGCAAGTAAATGAGGTAATATTTCGTCTTCTACCCCAATATTTTCTCTAGGTTTAAGCATAAAATGTAACATGCTAAATACAAAAGGATTTTGACCCCAATTGAAGTACGTTATAGAAAAACCATTAAAAACATATAGAAAAATTATGTGGATGAAAAGGCCATGACGATGTCTTACTCATTCTGTCCATTGAGTTCGTAGCCCATGATCCCTGAAACGTTCTGCAGGCAATCTTTCCAGTGTTGAATGTCATGATTAGGATATCTGCCCTTCTCTTCGTGCTTGTAAAATGCATCTGCAACTCCTCCTTTAATGTGGCGGAAGTCTGAAGGCTCAACGTTGTAAAACAGGGGAATGATTCTGACTTTGGTCTGAAACATTAAAGCAAGCTCAGCTAAGCACCAAGCAGACTCTACATATCGCGGTGAGAAGATGGCTATGTGCACTTGGGCAGAGAATATGGCATTCTTTATGGTGGAAGAAATTGTGTCTCCCAGTTCGGTCTCTTTAAAAGCAAGATATGCTGAGATCCCAGCTTGCTGTAGAGAATTGTAAATCTGCAGAGACAGACTTGTTCTGGTGTCTGGGCCTCGATGGCTGATGAATACATCAAAGTGTTTCACAGACAAGGAGAACTTCATCTTTTTGTTTGGAGGTTCAAGAACCACAAATGGATCGGGTGCCTGCTCCTCTCGACCAGAAGTCGAAGTGGAGGCCATTAACAGAAACTTGATGCTCAGGTGAAAAAGCAAACAGATCTAGAATGGATATGTTAGAAAAGCCCTCTAATTGAAAACAAGGAATTGAGTGTCTGGAGGGGTAGCGAGCATGGAGATAGAAATAGCCGATAAACAAAGAGTGCGCAAATGGGGGGCTGTTTCCACGTTGCTGTCTGGCAAAGAATACGACAGAGATCAAAAGTGAAGTCGGTGCTTCCGCGTTATTAGCTTGCAATAACGAAGAAAATTCGAGTAAGCTGTGAAGTCGATCGCCCAGTCTTTTCTATGTAGAAAAAACATCAGAAAAATCCATACTAAAGGAAAAATAAAGAAATATGGCCCTGCACCATATTGCGTCGTTTTGCAATTGTCTATTTTTAATCAGACGACATTAAAAAGTAGACATCGACGTTTCCACGTTGTTGCCTGGCAAGAACACGACAATTTTAAAAATTGAAGTTTGTGTTGGCTGTGTTTCCTAGAAAATTCGTGATGGCCGTGAAATCTTCGCCGAGTCTTTTCTCATTAGGAAAATTAAAAAAGAAATACGGCCCTCCACCCCAGCATCTTTTCAGTAGAAAATCAGGAAAAATTGCCAAAGTGGGCCCGCTGGACAAAGTCGTAACTACCCTCTAAGATAAGATAAGATGAGATCGATTAGGATGTCTCATCTTCAGATTTAACATCTTTATTATATGCATTATTAGTCCCGCCTATCTAGGCGGAGAGTAATGTTTTGGTTGAATGAATTTTACATTACTTTGCCTTTGAAAACTGTGTGCTGTAAAATATTTTCATAATTTATAAGGTTTGATATCCTATTTATTTTTATTTTGAATTAGTTGAAGAATATTTCTTTTTTCATTAGTTTTTCCTATTTTTACTTGGAGTTTTATTCCTTTTTGCATTCAAGAATTCAAAGAAATTGTGTCAATAGATTGGTAATGATTTTTTAATACTTTTTTTGGAAATTTTTTAGAATGACATAATGTTGTAGATATGAAAGGATTCTTTAATTCAATGGAAAATACTAGTTATGATACTGCGTGGGTAGCCAAAGTTCCTACCATTGATTGAGACTTTAGGCCTTCCTGGGTGACGTTCATATCCATTTGGGGTTGATAGACATGTAAGAGGTGATTGTTTCCTTTCAATTAGTTGTGAGAGCATGTCTAAGCATACAACAGTTCTATGCCGACAGATAGAGGTTATCATGGGCTAGAGCACCACCATAAAATTTGAGAACTTTGGGGGAATTTGAGAGCTTTGGGGAATTTGAGTGCAATGGGTGGGGATAGGGTTCTCAAAATGATTTGTCTCATCCAGTCTAACATATGATTGAGCTTGATTTGGTACAATATGATCATGCACATGAAAGTATTAATCTTGCTTTGGAAAAAAACCAAATTCTATCCACTATAATCAACCATATAAACACAACATTATATAAATAAAGTTGTCATTGTAGCAGTAATATTCTAGATCCGAGAAAGCATTTTTATATTTGGATGAAGATTTGGTGGCAACAAATGAAGGAAACAATGCTCCTGAGTCCAAAAGGCAAATAGATCTACATCACTAAATTTCAAATCTGAACTTACAAGAATAACGGTACAAAGTCTAAGATGAGTAAGAAATGATGGGAGTTGATGGCTCTGTTGAGCCTCAGTACTTCAAAAATAGTCAGGTGAGTATATCAATACTTTTAAATTTAACTTCAGTAACTTCAAACTTGACCAAGATTTTTTTACATAATTTATTTAATTTAAGGCTTTTTTGTGGGAGATTTTGCTCCCCCGAGGCCCATTTGTTGCCAGATTTTTGTCATCCTAGTTGTGTGCTTGGTTTATTTCGAGGGTTAATTTTGATAGATGATGTGTTTGTAAACAGAGCAGAGCAAGTCCTCTAGAAAACACCACCTCTTGCCACATTTAGCATGATAATGGTTTCTTCTTGGCAAAGGAATCAGATTACGATAACTTTTTCTTCCTTCCTCAACCACAACAGTTAGGAGAAACTACCCACATGATGTGTAATAAGGTTCTTCGCGCTACATAATACACTTCCTTTGATCTCTGGATGCCTTTTTATTGCATAGGAAAATGGGCACCTTCGTATTGTAGAGGAAAATGGACACAATGGGAGATCCTGAGGTATGTTCGTTTGAATTGTTTCCTTTTATTTTCCCCTTCTAAAATTCTTTTCTTAGTCCTTATATATACACTTTCATTTCTGTATTGTTTATGATTGAAACCCTAGCATTGTTATTTCTTTCTTTCTTTGATTTGTTTTTGTGCGCGCAATGTTCGGTGGGTGCCAATTTTACAAGGATGTCACCAGCTTGAGTTAAACCTACAAGTTCCAATAATTTATTTCTATTAAATTTCCTTTTTGAATCACTTAGTGGAGTAATTGCTAACTACCTTAGAAGTGAACCAAACTAATAGCTGTAATAGGAAAGGCTTTGGATCCTCTAACTTTGTCCTACAACATATTATTTCTCGCTCTGAATGCCTTATTTAGAAGTTGTAATGAGGAACCATATCTTTGATGCAACGCTCATGCCCAAAAGGTTAGAAAGACCTTTATAAATCTTTCATAATATCTCCTTTGGAGATACAAATGGGGAAATAAATCCTCTATTTTCAAATAGGAGAAAAAAAGGGTCGATAACTTAAAAATAATAGGCCAATTAATAATTAGAGAATCAATTCAATAAAATTTGGAAATGGATGTCCAAGCTTACAGGCGTGAGGGAAAAACTAGTTGAAAGAGATAGTTGGCTTCTAAAATCATTGGCCTGGGTACACGTTTCTTGTGCCTTAAATGTTGTAGACACGTCAAGAGAAAAATTCTTTGGGATAGGCCACCTGAATCTTCATTTTTCTCAAAAATTAGTAAATGCCAAAATCGCTGCCACTAGTTACTATCTGTACAATGTTGTTAACATGCTTTCCTTTGTGGGGTTAGGAATTTGTAATTATATTTAACACTATAGTTGCACCACTTAAGTGGGTCACTCTTTGTTGTACAATGACATCAAATATTGCATTTGTTGTTACATTTCATAGGCATACATTTGTGCCACCTTGTGTAGTTATGCCCCATGCAAATGACCAGCCATTGGAGTGGAGCATTGGGGCCGTCCAGAGATATACATGCATGGAAGCCATTTCACATAATAAAATAGATGTAAGGGCATTGAGATAAGCACCTCAGTGACTAAATACAACTCCCTTTGAGTTGGAGGTATATGGTAGACATGTAATGTAGTCCAATGGAATCCCATTCATCTTTAGGCCACCTTATTTTAAAGTTTTTGTCTACACTGCTGAAAAGGCTTTCATGAGTCAAGTATGTAGGATCTCTATTTTATAAATTATGTCTACTATTCAGTTCAGGAATCAGTACCAAAATAGGCATCTTTGCATTTTTATATTGTACTTGAATAGATTTAAAGCTTCACAAATAACTTATAAGAACTTAAGTCTATTAATATAACTTTTGTGTTGTAGTGTCTTAAAAGCACATACATTGTGTGTGCCTCATGAAACATGTTTAAGCATCAAAGCACTGCCCTTGTCGTTGGCACTCCAAATTTTATCTCACACATTGCTAGGATAGTGGGAGCCACTATTGCAACCTGAAGAGATAAATGTGGATTAAAAGATTAGTTCACATGCATGTTAGTTTTTATAATGTTATAACATCTTGTGAAAGGCTATCAATTCGTAATATTATGTCAATAACTTTGAGATCTTATGTATGTTTGATTATTGTTATTTTGAAATATAATTTTTGTAAATAAGGTTTGTATGACTTAGGGTTGCAGGGGTGTATGATTACAAGTGCCAAAACATTAATAAGTATTTCCTTCCCCTAAGCCCCATTTGTATGAGTATTTTTATCAATATAAGAAAATAGTTATTTATTCTTATGTATATTTGCATATACACAAGTTCTTAATCTCTTTTATTCGTTTATAGAAGCCTATTAGATACGTACCTCTCGATTAATTATTTTTCTAACTAATTTTCATGATATCAAATTTTATGTTACTTCTATTTAACTTTGTTTACAGAGCATTCATAGATTGTCTTTTTTTTGGGACTAAATGTAGTAATGGAAAATAATAATTCATTAAATGGCCTATATTTAGGTGTACAAAGGGCACATATTCTTTCCTTGTCCTCTCTGTTCTTAGTAGCAGTTTGATTTAAATCTTAGAAGCTATTAGCCCATTTTCATGTCATATTAAATATCCTCAGAAAATGGTCTGTCCTTGCAAAAAATTTCATGGTTGTATGTCTTCTTCTCTGGCCTCTGCAATTATTTTTTTGTCCCTAGCTTGAAACCCTTGGCAAAAATTTCAAATTCTAGCCATTGCATGCAAAAACCCTAATTTACCTCGGCCCTGTTATATTTCCTCATTACCTTTTCGGGCCACTTAAATGATTTATAATGCACATGCTCTTTTCTTTCCCAGTCGGTCGCTAAGTCTTTATGTCCTTTGGCGGTTTCATTTTCTTTTCAGTGAATACGCGACTGTGTTCACGTATTCTCATAATATTTGGCGGTTATATGTTTACTTCTAGCGACCTGGCGAAATGGTTATCTTTTCTTTCAGTCGCTGATTCATGAAATGGTGGGCCTAATTCATTTGAAAATACATGTAGACCAGTTACCAGATATGTGCTGGGGTGGCGGCATGTTATTGGCCGAATGAATTGATGATGTGGCAGGGCTGTCAGAGTGACCTGTGAACGAAGAAAAGGTTGTATATCCACTTGTTAGTTCTTTGCAACATGGTAGTATTTGATTCGATAAGTTGGCTGATGCGGTAGGGTGGGGTTGAGCTTCGGTGACATCGGCAAAAGATTCAAGATTGAGACGGACATATAAGTGCATGGAATCTTTTAAGCCTATGTGATCATGCGTCGTCCGTTCGATCTTCCAAGTGGTATAATGTTCTCAATGGGTCCACTGACAGGTCTGCATAGTTGGCGGCTTCTCGTTGGTTGATAGGAGTATGAAGTGGCAGTTGTCAGTGGGGCCATAGTTTTTGAAGGTTAAAGCATGGCAAGATCTCACGGTTGTTGTTATACCGCTAAGGTAAGATGCATGATTTTTAAGCATCGCGGTATAACGACAACCGTTGATTTCATTTAAAGATGGGAACTACAGGCGGGTCCTCTAACAGTTGGAGCTGATGTGTGTGTTTTTCATTGGCCGAAGGGTTTGATGAAGGGTGCTCCCCTTAATACCACAAACACATAATAGAAATAGAGAAACAACAACAATAATATGCAAGAACAAAAAATTGGCTTCTTATTATCTCCACAAATGTGGAATTACAAACTTTCAGAATTACAATATGCAAAGCCACATGGGCATTCCCTTACAATATTCTGTAGGACAAAGCCTCGAATCAATACCCAGATCTACTACCTAGAACTGCTCTAGACAACACTACGGGCCTTCTTTATACAGGCAATTTCCACCGCCCGAGAAGGTTCTAAAAATTTAGCTCTTAGGGGCGACCAAACTTAGAATTATTTTATTTTACAATTTATTACATCAAAGTTGGCTCAAAATGAGTTCTGAAACCCAAACAGAAATTTTGAAGAAAAATTATTTTCTGCCATTTCAGGTGACCCAACTTCTGAAGACCATAAGTCATCGCCCGTTGACCCAATTGGCTATTATAACCCCATTCTGGAAATGCCACCAAGCGCTCTACAGGCTTGACCCCTACAAAGTGCCCATCACCCAATTTTTGACCTCATCTGGGGCCTCTAAAGCCTTCAAAACTGAGTGTGAAGTTTCTGTACCCTGCTGCCAATACCGAAAATCTTCAATATCTTCAAAACTACACCTGATCTAGCCATGGAACTTTGCTGGCAGGCTGATATGATTGAGATGAACCTCCACATGTAAAATTAGAACATTCAGAGATCATAAGACCAACTTACTAAAAATAGCAAGTTTCCATAAATAGCAGCTCTACACAAGATAGCCCTTATTGAATACAAAAATAGAAATATTTTTGGGTGATGCAAGATTGCTCTTACACCCAGGATGCTCCTGCATCAGACACCTGGGGTAATTTGAGAAGTGACCCTGTCACGACTTAGGTGTGCAGAGGAAAACCAAGATGGTTAACCTCCTCCTTTGTTAGCCATGATGAATCTTCAATAGGTCATCCTTTCCATTTGACCAAATACTCTTCATATATCTTGTTCCTTGTGCTTCTACCAACATGACTGTCTAGTATGTCTTCAATCTCCTTGATATCTAAACTGGTTGCTGGAATACTCCACTGTGCTGCTGCAACCTCATCTTCAACACCTCCTTCGTGATACTTTGTCAAATCTAAAATGTTAAACACTAGTGAAATATTCAGTTTAGTAGGCAATTCTACCTCATATGCATTTTCTGAATCATGCTTCTTCAGTAACTTACATGGCCCAAACTTCTTCATTTTCAACTAGTTATACGTACCAACCGGAAATCGCTCCTTCCACAAATGAACCATGACTGCATCCCCAACCTGAAATTCCTTATGCCTCCTTTTCTAATCTGCCTTAGTCTTATACTACACATTTATCTTGGTAATATGCTTCCTCACCTCCTCATGGATGTTCTTCAAATATTCTGCAAAATCCTCAGCTTCAGCACTACTTATTTCTCCTTTATCTATCTTTCTCAATTCAGATGCATTTCTTGGACTACTTCCATATACAATCTAGAATGGTGATTTACCAGTGCTCCTATTGACAGAATTATTGTATGCAAATTTTGCCTATGGTAAAATCAAATCCCATCCTGTTGGCTTATCTCTCACCAAACATCTCAGCAGATTTCCCAAACTTCTATTCACCACCTCTATTTGTCCATCAGTCTGTGGATGATGTGATGAACTGAACTTCAAATCTATCTTCAACTTCTTCCACAATGTCCGCCAGAAATATCCAACAAACTTAGTATCTCGATCTGAAACTATGGTCTTTGGAAAACCATGTAGTCTCACTACTTCTCTGAAAAATAATTTTGCTATATGAACATCATCATTAGTCTTCTTGTAGGGAATGAAATGTGCCATATTCAAAAATCTATCAACTACTACAAAAATTGAATCATGTCCCCACTGTGTCCTCGGTAAACCAAGAACAAAGTCCATACTGATATCCTCCCAAGGCTTCTCTGGTACAGGTAATGGCTAATATAACCTTGTATTTTGCTTCACTCCTTTCGCCATCTCACATACTCTGTAACTCTATACAAACTTCTTCACATCTTGCTGCAATTGTGGCCAATAATAATTTTCACCAACCAAAGCAATGGTTTTATCACGACCAAAATGTCCAGCCAATCCTCCACTATGCTTCTCTTTGATGAGCTTCTCCCTCATAGAACTTCATGGAATGCACAACTGACTCCCTCTTAATAGCATATCATCTTGGATGATAAAATCTAGCTATTTCATCATGTCTAGAGTAACAGGTTCTGTACAAGCTTTCCAAGGTTCACCAAAATCAGGATCCTCTGGATACAAATTCTTGAGTTCCTTGAACCCAACCACTTCAATCTGCATCTCTGTTAGCAATAGTTGCCTTCTACTAAGAGCATCAACAACCCTATTAGACTTTCCACTCCTGTGTTTCAAAACAAATGTATAACTCTGTAAAAACTCAACCCATTTCAAATGCCTCTGATTCAACTTTCATTGACTATTCAAATATTGCAAAGCTTGATGATCAGTATACAAAACAAACTCCTTAGGAAGCAGATAATGTCTGCACTTCTTTAATACCTGAACTATAGCATAAAATTCCTGATCATAGACAAAATATTTTCTCTTGGCATCATTTAACTTTTCACTGAAATAAGCAACAGGTTTACCTTCTTGGCTCATAATAGCTCCTATTGCAGTACCACTAGCATCACAATCTACTCAAAACACCTTATTAAAATCTGGAAGTGCTAAAATAGGTTGTTCTGTAACTTTTCATTTCAACAATTGAAAACTCTTTTC
Organism: Chamaecyparis obtusa; assembly: GCA_027943335.1. Lineage (NCBI taxonomy): Eukaryota > Viridiplantae > Streptophyta > Pinopsida > Cupressales > Cupressaceae > Chamaecyparis > Chamaecyparis obtusa. The sequence continues at coordinate 202,126 of BSBK01011392.1, forward strand.
TGCCCCATTAGTCCACTTAAACTCTTTTCTATCCCCTCTCATTGTTTCAGTCAAGGGTCCACAAATACTACTAAAATTTCTAATAAACTTTCTGTAAAAGCTAGCCAAACCATGAAAAGATCTTACCTCAGTAGCACTCCTTGGAGTAGGCCATTCAAGGATAGCCTATACCTTCTCTAGGTCTATTTTTAGACCTTCTATTGAAACTACAAATCCCAAATACACTAACTCTTTCTTCACAAAATTGCACTTCTTCAAATTAATCAACAATTTCTCATCTCTTAGCTTCTCAAACACCATACGAATATGCATCATATGTTCCTCCAATGTCTTGCTAAAGATCAAAATATCATCTAAGTAAACAATGACAAACTTTCCCAGAAATTTTTTCAGAACCTCGTTCATGAGCCGCATGAAAGTGCTCGGTGCATTGGTTAGCCCAAAAGGCATGACTAACCACTCATACAGTCCTTCCTTTATCTTGAAGGCATTCTTCCATTCATCTCCTTCTCTGAACTGAATCTGGTGATATCCACTCTTCAGATCTATCTTTGAAAAATACAGAGCTCCACTCAAACAATCCATAATATCATCCATTCGTGGCAATGGAAACCTATACTTGATTGTGATCTTATTTATTGCTTTAGAATCTGTACACATCCTCCATTCTCCATTCTTCTTTGGTGCTAATACTGCTGGTACAGCACATGGACTCAGGCTCTCCCGAATCAACCCCTTCTGCAATAACTTGTGTACTTGTCTGTTCAACTCTTCACTTTTTGCTGGTGTCATTCTATGTGCTGCCTTGTTTGGCAAACTAGCCCCTGGAATCAAATCCATCTAATGACTGATCTTCCTTATCAGTGGTAATCCATCAAGTACATTATTAGATACAATATCCTGAAACTCATTCAACAAATCTGCAACCTCTACAGGTACATCCTCTACTTCTTCTTTACCAACTTTTAGAATTAAAGAAAAACACTCATGCTCATGCCTCATACCATCTAGGAATTTTCTTCCATCAACAAATGTTATTCTTGCATTACCACATACCTTTTCTTCAGTCTCCTTTAATGGCTTTAGCTTATGTCACACTCCATCCTTTGTCAGGGAATAGGTATTCACACGACCATCATGTACAACACATATGTCAAACTGCCATGGTCTACCCAACAACATATGACATGCATCCATAGAGATGATATCACATAGTACCTCATCTTGGTACCCGCCGATCTTGAACTTTACCAGGCACTGTTCACTGACCATGACCTTGTGGTCATCCTACACCCAGGCAATCCGATATAGATGTGGGTGTTTCTGTCTCTTGAGCTTCAACTTTGTCACCATCTCTTCTGACACTAAATTGTCAGTGCTTCCACTATAGATAATCACATCACAGCATTTACCCTCACGCTTGCATCTAGTGCGAAATAGGCTCCTCCTTTGTTTAGGTTCTTTCTCACCACTCAGCAAGACTCTTCTGTTAATTAGCGTTTCTCCTCTTTCAACATCTTCAGAATTTGATGATCTAGCATCTTCATCTACATGTGCAACTCTGGCCTGGCCTTCATTTCTCCTATCTGTTCTGCCTTGGCACTGAGGAAATTCAAATGCCCTATGACCTTCTTCTCCACAGTGAAAACATGTTCCACGGAAGCCTCCTCTTCTAGATCCTTGTCCTCTTCCTCTTCCTCTTTGATCTCTATTACTCTGATCTTGGAAACGGTTGAAATTATTTCCTCTTTGATTATGACTGCTACTGGCCTCATCCTTCTTTTTCGGATCTTCATTTTGGCCACCATATGACCGTCCACCAGATCTTCCACCACGACCTCTTCCATTTTGTCTGCTCTCAAACTTCTTGTTCAGCTTTTCCTCTACTTTTAGGGAAAACTGGTATGCCTCCTCAATACTGTTCATTCGAACTAGATTCAACTCCTCCTGAATGCTTGGCCTTAACCCATTAAGGTATTGGGCAACTTTCTCTTTATCAACTTCTGCATGGCCTGTTCTGATGAGGAGTCGATAGAACTCCTCTGTATACTCCTGAACAGATCTTCCTACTTGCTTCAAACTTTGCATTTTCTTTAGTAGGTCAAGCTCATAATCAACAAGAATGAACTATTGCTTCAATTTATCCACCATCCGATCCCATCTTGTGATTTTATCTTTCCCTTTTCTATTTCACTCCAATTGAATTTCTTGCCACCAGATCTTCACATGACCTTTCAATTTGGCCTTCGCAAATTTGACCCTATCAGGATCCTCAACATTTTCATACTCAAAATATTCCTCACATTCATTGATCCATTCGATCAATTCCTTTGGGTTAAGATTTCTAGAAAATGTAGGAACCTCAATCTTAGGTCTTTTCCCAATCTTGGAAATCGCCTGAAAAAGTCTTTCTTCCTCCCGGTTCACAATTTCAGCTTCTCCTTCTTGATATTCTTCTTCGGCTTCATCATCGCTTTCATCTCTGACATTAAGATTCATTCCTCTGCGAATCTCTTCTTGCAATGCTCGCACTTGTCTCTGCAGCTCTCTAACCTCAAGTGTCACAGCACCAGCTCTTCCACCATGTTCTCTTCGTGGAGGCATTTTCACGATGCGCGCTGAAACCCTAACCACGGTCCTGGTGCAAACTGCCTCATAGTCAGCGATCTATTTACACACTCAAGAACTCCTGCTCTGATACCACTTGATTAAGGGTGCTCCCCTTAATACCACAAACACATAACAGAAATAGAGAAACAACAACAATAATATGCAAGAATAGAAAATTGGCTTCTTATTATCTCCACAAATGTGGAATTACAAACTTTCAGAATTACAATATGCAAAGCCACATGGGCATTCCCTTACAATATTCTGTAGGATAAAGCCTCGAATCAATACCCAGATCTACTACCTAGAACTACTCTAGACAACACTACAGGCCTTCTTTATATAGGCAATTTCCACTGCCCGAGAAGGTTCTAGAAATTTAGCCCTTAGGGCTGACCAAAGTTAGAATTATTTTATTTTACAATTTATTACATCAAAGTTGGCTCAAAATGAGTTTTGAAACCGAAACAGAAATTTTGAAGAAAAATTATTTTTCGCCATTTCAGGTGACCCAACTTCCGAAGACCATAAGTCATCGCCTGTTGACCCGATTGGCTATTATAACCCCATTCTGGAAATGCCACAAAGCACTCTACAAGCTTGACCCATGCAAAGCACCCATCACCCAATTTTTTGACCTCATTCGGGGCCTCTAAAGCTTTCCAAACTGAGTTTGAAGTTTTTGTACCCTACTGCCAATACCGAAAATCTTCAATATCTTCAAAACTACACCTGATCTAGCCATGAAACTTTGCTGGTAGGCTGATATGACTGAGATGAACCTCTACATGTAAAATTAGAACATTCTGAGATCATAAGACCAACTTACTAAAAATAGCAAGTTTCCATAAATAGCGGCTCTGCACAAGATAGCCCTTATTGAATACAAAAATAGAAATATTTTTGGGTGATGCAAGATTGCTCTTACACCCAAGATGCTCCTGCATCAGGGTTAGTATGTCAACATGTCCCAGTGGGACCCTTTTCCAGGTGTTGTAGATTTTTCTTGTTTTGATTGGTCGACATGGACTTGTCAGTGGGACCGTTGTCAAAGGGGCTTGTAGAGTTGTCAGTGCGAAAGGGAAAATCTACGGTAGGCATATGTTCACAAGGAATATTCCTAAGCCTATGTGAACATGTGCCCACCGTCTGATTAGATGCCAGGAGCTCGTGGGTCCGTTATGCTACGTGGTGCTGACGTGCTCGTTTCCCATTGGCTAAGGAATTGCTGATAGGGCCGGAGACTTTTCAAATCTTGTTGACAGTTTTGTGATTATTGTGAACCGCCTGATGTGCTGGGAAAGGATGTGATCGACAGTCACATTTTAAATTGGAGCCTATAGCCATTTGATTTCAAATTCAAATATCTTCTGTAGGGTTTTTGCTAGGGTTTGAAGTGGTGATCTATATAAGATAGAGGGGTGGTTCAGAATTGATTTCTCTAGGATATTTGCGGTTGGAAAATGATAAAGAAGATGTGGGTTGCCATGCAAATCTGATTTTGCTTTCTTGGGGTGCCATGCCGAGTAATTACAAAGGACTGTTATTTGACACAGGCAACTAGGGTTTAATGTTTGTCAGAGATTTCCATGACCCGTACATGCAAGATCTTCTATTGTGGGCTCAGGCATTTAATTTTTGTTTTCCTGCAGCAAGAAATCAATTGAATTTGTATCTGCAGTTAACCTAGATTATGAAACCAATGCATTTGTACATCAGATTTCATTTGATTTTCTAGGGTTTCTTGGGTTTCCTGCATTCTTTATTTCTTGTTGTACTAGTTGTTGTAGACCTAATTTTTCCCTAAATGATCCTTTGCTTATTGTAATCCTTGTTCCTATAAAAGGATTTTCAAGATCATTTGGAAGGGTTCAAAATTTTTGGCTCCAAGTCTTTGGTCCTAAAAATTTTGTTCCATGAAGGGTCCTTTTCCTGTACATTTTTCCTTCTTCTCTGCATATAGGGTGTTCCCTCTTTCCTTTCTAGTTTTGAGAATACAATACAAGTTGTAACAGTTTGTCTTATGTATGAGATTTTAATATATTTGTACTATTATCAGATTGTCTCCATTTGAGTTTTAAACTTATTGAATGAAGCATCAAGGGTGTTTTAGCCTTTCTATTTGCATTTCCTATGTGTTTGTAATAGAGTTTTTTTCGCAAAGATAACTAAGTTTAAGACTAGTTTTCAGATGTGTATGAGCTGGGGTATCAAGGGTATTTCATGCTTGTCTTTCAATGGATGCTGATCAATGTATTACTTGTTTATAGGTCTTTTCTAAGGGGAGGGTTAAAATCCTTTGAATAGGTGATAACATATCTGGGTACACAGGTGGATCATTGAAGTGAGGTCTGATTAATGGTGTATGATTGATGTAAGGCATCAACATATTTGAATATATTGTCTTCTTGTTTCATAGCTCTCTATTGCAGTGATGTATTTGACTCTGTTGCCCATTGGATAAGGCACTGGTCTATGAGAGACTTAGGGTATCTCAGGGGTCCTTTCAACCCAACATCAATCATTCATATAAAATACCTTTCCCTTTCATGTTGGTAGTAGTAGTAGAAGGTCCATTCTAAGTTTTAGACTCATTCTATGCAAATAGGGCTGTTGCATAAGATTTGATTCCACTAGAGTATTGGATACCCATAGGGGTCTGAAAACTATTCCACAATAATCTATCTATAGGCCTTTTGTTTATCAAGAAGTGTCATGAGTGTGCAGATAAGGCAATACCCGCCTGAGTGATGTGGAGCTCAAAGAAGAAGGAGGATTCCTTTCAATCCTCATCAATTGGACTCTTTCTTGTCAAACTTGAGTGCAAAATCTGAGAATCTAGCCCATACATTTATTCAAGTTTGGTCCTGGAAGGAAAAGCTCCAACAGAAGCTACTTATTCCAAAATGTGCTAATTGATAAAGAACACATAGAGGTTTTTGCTAGTATAATTGTTAGATAAATTTTCTGCTATAAGTTGTGGTGCTTACCTTAGGTGCATTCAATAAAGCTCATAACATGTTCTTTTTGAAAGTAACACTCTCTATGAAATGTATTACATACTTTAAATGCATTTAGAGTAATCAAGTCTGAAATCTTATTGAAGTCAAAATGGTGCCCTTTATGTAGTAGATACACAAGGTCCAAACTACATTGTTAAACACATAACAACAAGGAAAAAGGCCATGTGATTGACAATTAGACAAGGAAGCTATTCAATATTAAGTGGATAAATCAAATAGGAAGAAAAAATATTTATGTTTTTTATAATAGACATCCTTAATCAAATTTGGATCTGATAAGTATTCAAGTTGCATGGGTGCTTAAGAAACTACAAATATAGACCGAACAAACAACCATGTTTTGAAAGATTTACAACATATTTCTAATGTAATTATTCTTTCCTTATCTAAGATTTAATGATATGGTTTTTTTATATCTTTAATTAAAGTTTAATTGGGTTGTCCTTAATGTTGTATATTAAATTTGAGGCTAATAATTGCTCTTGAATGGTGGCTATTGTTTTTGGAAAATCGTTGTAATCAATCTCTCTAAGTTTTAAAGAAGATGCTTATAGAACTTGAGATTCATCTTTAATTTGAATGGTAAGTGTCATTTAAAAAAAAATTAAATATTTGCTATCCAATTTCTTAACATCAGATGGTAATATTTTCCATGTTGTCAAGGATTGTTGGCCACCATGGAGCTGTAGAGTGGACATGATCTAACTTCAAGGATTTATAATTGTATTATTCCTTGGAAGGATGAGGTTAATATTGATGTATATATGAATGATGATTGTATGGGTTAGCTTATTTTTTCCTTGGCTAGAAAGAAAGAAGCCAAGAGTATGTACAAAGATTATATATATCTACAATAGTATGCAAATTTGTTTTCACCGCCTTCGAGTCAGAAATGGGTAACTGATGAGCTGGTTTCTATCTCAGAGTCAAGGGAGGTTGCCTCTGACTTAATTACAGATACTTTTCTATATCAGGTATTTACTGGTAAATGAACTTTTGGTACAATTATAATTTGAAGAAATAGATGTTCTTCATATCACGATTAATAGATTATGAACACTACAAATATGAGATAACTAAATTATTTTCTAAACTTGTGTTTTCCAACCAACTATTTCCAATTTTGGTTTTTTTCATATGCAGCCTTGTCATTGTTAGGTATTTCTTGAGAATTCAAATTTTTGAATTTGGGAGTTATCACTTTCTTTCAGTGTAAAGATTGCAGTTGAAGAAAGGAATGATTGGATTTCAATTAAATTTGTAGGCTTGATGAATCTGTTACTTTGACGATAAAATCTCTTTGATAATTTCAATTTACAAAGGAGAAAAAGCCACAAGGATAGGTGATTTAAAAACCCTAGCCTACTTAAGCACAAGGTCCTTGTAGCTTTAAAAAAAATTAATTGTGGTCAAACTTCCAAAAAAATCAGCATGAATTCAAACAACACAGTCATGCCTCAAATACAATGAAATGAAACCTCAACCCCTACTAATAAAAAACTTTAAAAAATATCAAACAAATTCAAGAATAATTGTTCTTCAATATTTTTATTTTATTGCAGTTTTATGCCAAAGCCAGACACACAAAAATCCTACTTAACAAGATCCATCAAAGAACATAATGTTGGATATTGCTAATGCATGGGGAGGTGATTGAGACATTTAACATGTTTAATCACTACATTACTGAATGGGCACTCATACTGTTGTCATTTGTGTTTTTTCATTGATGTCAACATATGTTTCTATAAGGGAATTAGACTGGTAATCATAGTGTATGAACACTGTACGAATGTTTCAGATGATGCAAAGACAGATGAGAGTTCAAGAGGATGTTGTGATCTCATATCCAAGATTGTATCATGTAATGTTTCATATTGGATGAGTTACAAATGTTTTGGTGAAGACTGGTCACTGATTGAGACAATGAGAAATGACAGAGTTAGTCTCTGAGTTTTGTGTATAGCTTTCTTGTGATGTAGAATCAGTGCATGCAAACTTCAAAGATAAAAGATAGAGTATTGGGGAATGTTCTATGAACTACGCAAGGTATGGAATGCAGGATGACATCAGTTGTGGCATGTACTTTGGAAGGTGATCTATTTGGAAGCCAACCACAGAGATGTAGCATGTATGATGGATTGCGAACTTGAATTAAGGATGTCGGTCCTTAATTGTTGTAATGTAATCATTGTAGACTTGTCCTAGATACCGTGTGTATCTTAGCAAGGGTTTATGTAATTTTTTGTAATTAGGAAAGCCTTATGGGCCGACCTGTTTATAAGAATTATAATAAGGTATAAATGAAAGGTCTTTTCTTTGGAAAAGATATGCATGAGAAGAAGATGATATAGAGAGGTTGTGAAAGCTGTGAGCTTGTGTCTGATATATGTAGATCAGAGGTTTATTGGTGGACTTCATTGCAACTGATCAAGCGAAGATAGTTGCTGCCGAATAGTACAAAAGATTGTGTATTTATTTTTATACACTTGTGTTACGAACAATGAGTTCTGAAGGTGGACTTAACCTTCTTTGGGCAGTGAGCCCTCCCTTTTGTTCTTGACTCCTAATAGGGTATGTCCTCTAACAAGGACTATGTACTGTAATGTTTCAATAAGCTCCTAACAGGGCTATATCTTCTAACAAGGATAACTATACTCTCAGTACATCATTTGTGGGTGCTAATTCCCACTGGGTTTTTTTACCTTTAACAAGGTTTCCCCGAGACCAAAATATTATGTTATTGTATTGGCATTCATTGTGTTCATTGGATCTGATATTGTGGTGCTTAAAGTTTAAATTTTAATAATCTATTATACAACTGATTCATCCCCCCTCTCAGTGTATTGTGGATTGTTATTCCTAACACATAAAACACAAGTCTTCCTTCTTGTATTTTCCATTAGGCGGGACTCAAGCTATAACACAACTCTTGTTTTCTAATAATTTATTGTAAACCTTTTATTTTTAATTTATTTATTTTTATTGATATAAGATAAGATGAGATCGATTGGGATGTCCTGATAAAGGATATTCCCATGGATGAGGCCCCAAATGACCCTATTCTTGGTGGACCAACACAGGATGAGCCCTTAGGTATGGAGATTGGGGGTGAGCATCCATACATACAAAGTTGGGGACATGATGAGGAGGACATAGACATAGATGCTATTCTGGTTAGATTAGCCATGAAATAGGTACAGGAAGATAGGGTCCCAAAGCTAGAGTGAATGATAGAATAGTTAGAGGGAGAGATATCAGTGGTGAGGAGAGAATGAGACACAACCATAGAGAGACTTGGGGAGGATGATACAATAGTAGATGAGCTAGAGGCCACATAAAACTTGGGGCCACATGCTGATAGCCTATAGATGATGTTGAGAGCCAGTAGGGAGATTACGTACTAGAAGGATGCATACAAATAGGCAGTGCAGAGAGATCAGTGGATATGAAGCTTTCAAGATAGCTCATATGCTATTAGGAAAATAGTACATCAGAAGGAACTAGAGGATAGTGGGGGCACAACATCGCATCCTCCTAGACCAGATATAGGGGCAAGTGATACAAAGGAGGTCAGACCTTCCATTCCATTACACAGATAGAGACATACTAACTCAGGGGGCAGTGGAGTTTAGATACCTTGTATACACTCTTGAGTTGTATGTTGTATCATTATGTATTTTGACTTGATGGACACTTTGTTATATTTTTTATATCATCAAACATTAGACATTTGACTTTTATTATTTTTCATGATGCATGGACTGTATATGATTGACATTTTATGATGGATACTAACATATATACATATTTATCTCACACTAATTATGATGCTATATGATATGGATACTGACACTTGTAGGATGTGATGACATGAGTTATAATTACGTGCAAATATATGTACATATGGTTCATGATTTTACATGTTCTGACAATCCTATATGATGTGATGTCATGATTTATCTCATGCATGTGTTTAGATGCTATGCTAACATTCATATGATGTCATGGTATTTACATTATCTAGTTCATGAAATGCATTATAATTTGATACATAACATCAAATGATGATGATGTTATTTATGTCCTACATGATGATTATGTACATAATGAATGATCTATATGATGGTGTAAAATAATGAAATGTAAATGCATATATACATATCATGTAATGTGGATAGATATCTATAAAGAGAAAAGGATAAATGATCAATGCAATAATATATACAATGAGGCAATGATAAATGAAATAATAAACCTAATCAAACTTAACACATGTAAATATACAAATGATAAATAATGATAATGATTGTAGACACGTAAAAATCCAACTTACTAAGTAAATTTATTTTAATTAATAAAAATCCCAATGACATCATAATTATTTAATTAATTAATTATTATTGTCATTATCCCACCACCCTTTAATTAAATTTAGTTAATTAAAGAATATTGATGAAAAAAATTTAAATATAATTCAAATATCTTTACCTCCTAATTTATTAAATCATTTTAACAAATTTGCTCCACCAAACCCTCTTTAAATAAATTAAATATTTATTTAATTCCCCTGATCCTAATACCCTTCTAGAATATTCCAAATCCCATCCCCTTACCCTAATCACTTCCTAACCCCACGTAAGGGGTGATTCCTAACCCTCTTAGCCTTAATGGCTTCCCCTTTCCCCAAAATCAACATCCTCATTAATGAGCCTTACACCCTCATTAATGGCTCTTACAACCCTCTTAATGGAAAGCCATCTCCTTTCTTCCATCCATGTCCCCTTCACTCTTCCCAAATGTTTCTCACACAAGTATGAGAAACCTTGGTCCATTCAACCATGAATGCCCATCCTTATCTTTTTGACCCTAAACCCTAACC